>JBCJKH010013323.1:0-20451 GCA_039877255.1 Loriculus beryllinus | reverse complement strand
ACTGGCTAAGCTGGGTTTAGTGTTGGGGGAAAAAGGAAAAAAAAAAACAAAAACAACCCCCCCCCCCCAAAAAAAAAAAAAAAAAAAGAAACTGCTTCTAAAGAAATTAATCTTCTTTCTCATCTATACTGGAGAAAATACAATAAGAATACCTCACTATTCACAATCAGTGGAGAGAAAATCACTGCTGCAGACTGTTGCTCCTTCCCTCCCACCTTTACACACTGTAGCTGCTGGTGCACTGTCATGTCCATCGCCTGTAGCCCAGACAAGGGAAATTCACCCTGAGCTTGAGTAAGCTCTGAGAGGCAAGCTCACAGCAGGAATTACCAGAACAAAACGCTTATTTCCTGACCTTACTGCTTTCAAGGAAAACAACCCTCTCTTACATTTTTTCTCTTCCAGGCTCACAGGCAGCAGGATGCCCATGAGAGAGACCATTGTGCTGTGCCATGTGCTATTTGGCACCACACAAGGAGGACAGAGGCTGGGCTGCAGGAAGGCGTGAGGAAAGAGCAATGCGTGGAGTTAGTGACTCACTCACGCGACTGAGATTTGGCATGGCTGAGTGGTAAGACAGCAGCATGGTTTTACCATAGAGGGGGCAGATATGTTATTGCCGTGATAGATGAGATTCAATTAAACAGCAACATTCGATTTAACGGCTTCCAGGGCTATTGTCTGGAAGGCTGCAATGCTTTGTGTTCCTGCTAGAGCTGTTGAGCACAAACAAATGAGACTGATTGCACACCGCTTGTCTCCTGTTGAAAAGCTGTGTTCAAGTCCACCCCTTGGTGAATATTTGAGCAGAGTAGCTTCGACAGGAACATGAATAGCTTAAACAGAGGAGCATTGTGGAGATGCTTAGTGCTCAGCTAGGCTACAGGACAGTGCAATATGCTCCAATCCTTGGTTACGCTGGGGACTGTTTCGCTCAGATTTCGACTAGAAACTTCATCTTTGACTGGAGAAGGAATTTTGATTAAAGTAGTGCCTCTAAGAGAACAAACCTTTGTAACAGGACAGCGTAAGAAAACTTCAAGGTTTCTCTTTAGAAAATATCTTAGCACTTGCCTGGCTTTTTTTGGTGTTTTTGGCTTGTTTGTTTGTTTGGGTTTGGGTTATTTTTTTTCCCCTCGTTTATAGTGTTTTGTACTGATGAGTTCATCAGAACACGTCAAGAACATGGTTTTCTGCGGCTCCAACACCACTGCCATCTGCTGCTAAGCCCAGACCTTCACCCAGGCGGCGTTGTGCCCGGCTGCGGTTTCGCCGTGCCCCGACAACGTCCATCTCCCTCAAGGAAAGCACTCTTAAGCAGCACGGCCTCCGCTGCTGTCCCAGGCTAACACTGGGACAACATTACCGGAGCACAACAAACAACGCAGCCGCAGCCCGTTACCGACAGGGCAGCAGCTCGGCGCTCGGTTGCTATGGTGACGGCTGCGCTGCCTACCTGCGCATGCGCGGGAAGCTCCGGCGGGCTTCCGGCAGACCAGAAGCTTCTGCGGAGCTGGGCGCGGACCGGTGGGGATGGATCGTTACGTGCCGCCGGTGGCGGGTGTGGGCGCGGTTTCCGTGCCCGATTTCAGGTAGTAAGTCCTTGTGAGGGGAAGGAAAGGGCAGGGCTTGACTTGGCGGCGGGAGGGACAGGCACTCCTGCGGTGTGGCAGGGCCTGGTCGCGGGCCGCTAGAAGAGGGTTCTGCTAGGCCGCGGCCTGCGGGGGTTGTTGCCGGTGGCGGCAGCCGACGGTGCAGCCTCCGGGCGGCACTCGGGAAAGAGTGCCCATCTAGTGCTGCTGGCGAGATGAGGGGAGCAGCAGTGGGGGAGGCCCCGGGTTTGTCCTGGCCGTGCCGCTTGACCCCGGGCAGCCTCAAAACCCCGGAGCGGAGGCTGCTCTGCAGTTAGAAACTCCGCGTTGGGGCCGGGGTTAGACACGAACGTTAGCTATTGCTGCTTAGGGAAGTGATGAAAGTGTGTCAGTGTAAGAAAAGTGTGTGTCAGCACTGGAGTTTTTAACTTTGCGAATAAGCTGGACCTCATTTTAATGTTCTGTGGGTAGGGGTTAAGTAGAGAATAGTTTCTAATTTCTGCAGGGGAAGTTTGAATGGGGTTGTGCTCTCCATCCTGACAGACCTTGAGACAGACTAGTAAAGGAAAGTTTCCAAATATCTCTTGTTTTGTTTTGTTTTGGGTTGGTTTTGTTTGGTTGGTTTGTTTTAAAGCTACTTAATATGCAGTCTGCCAATATGGTAGTACATGACCAGGAAAAAGTACAATTGGCTTTAGTGTAAAAGTTGTGTGTAGTTGCACGTCACTGTTTTGGTGGCTGCTAAAGGGCGAGTTCTTGTGGCTTTTTGGTTTTTTCTTTTTTCCCCTCTTCCTCTTATTTTTCCAAAGAAATGTTAAGAATAAAATGTGATTTCAAGCAATATACTATGGCACAAATGTGTTTGGATAAAACATTTTGAAAATGCTTATACAAGAATTGTTGTGGATGTGCCTGGAAGTTTTAAGAATTATGTATCCTTGACTTGAGTTGGGATTTATGCTTGTTTGTGTGTCAAAGCTTTAAGGACACATGCCCTTGAACCCAGTAGTTTTTAACAGTCAGAAGGGTATTGCTTGGTTTGCATGTGTACTTCAGCATGAAATAATGTAGTTAGCCAAGCAGAGTGAGTGAAAGCTGTTGAAAGCACACACAAAAACAAGCTGTATGTAGTGTGTTGTAAATACAAACCCTGTTCTGGCGGATCACTTTCAGGAAGAACTTAACCAAGCACATAATCCTTCCTTGTGATTCTTTCTCAAGGTCTTTTATGTCTGTGAGCGTCTCAAGGTCTGTTTATGTCTGTCTTTTAGGTCAAGGTTTAGATCTGTGAAGGGAAAAATGTTACTGATGTTTTGGTGTATTGGCTCTGTGCTCTAGTTATTGCTACAGTTATCCCAACTTTCTTAGTGGAAACTTAGTGGAAAATAGACGAACAATAACTAATAAGAAGGAACTTTGTTTCCAGCAGTAAGCCCTTAAAGTCATTCTGTGTACTTCCCTCTGCACCCGAGCATTCAGGATTTGTCATTTTCCTAAACTTGTTCTTTTTCAAAACAAGACGGAACTTGGCAAGTTGTAAGGCAGAATACTGTCATATGACAAGAGTGTACCTAATATTAGATGTTTAATAAGGATGTAATAATACACTGATAAACATACTAATGTAACCCCCCCGTGTTATTAATGCTTGCAAGGCAATAACAGAGAAAAGTCTAAGGACTGATTTTAATCTTGTCTGTGAGCTTTGACTGGCAGAATCATTACATTGTTTTGAATGCTGTGATTTTAATGTTGGAGTCAACAAATGCATACTCAGACTCTTTATCAGTTCCAAATGATATAAGTACTCGATTCCAGAATAGTAATTGGCTTCTGGTTGGGATGAGTTCTTGTCCTGTTTCAGGTGTATATATTATGACTTTCTTCTGTGTGTAATTTTTCTTATTTATTTCAGAAATGAGGGTTCATTAACATCAACTTTACGAACACTTCTGTTCTTCACAGCTCTAATGATTACATTACCTGTTGGGCTGTATTTTTCATCAAAGGCTTATATATTTGAAGGTAATTCTGTTTCTGCCAATTAGCATTACTGTTAAAAGAAAGAGGAAAAGAGCAGTCCTCTCGTAGCATCTTTGTTTTCCTTCCTGTTTTGAATATTTGTTTCCTTATGCAGGTTAATGGCCTTGTAATGTCTAATTAGAACAAAAAACTATACAAATAGTCTGTGCATCCTTCCCTCCATTGTGGTCTTGGTTTGTATTGTACACAGGTGCATCCATTCCACTTACCTAAAGGGTATCTAACACCACCCTGCAGCAGGCTTTTATCCAAATCATCAGAGCTATGTTTCCTGCAAGTGCTGCAAACTAATTGCGTAGTCAAGATACTGTTATTTACTGGGTTTATTTTTTAGCTTTTTAAAACATACCTGTATTGTAAGTGTAAGTGTAAAGCAGTCCTATCAAACTGCTACCAACCAGCCACATTCTAGCCTTGGTTCTGCAAGGCTTTGATAACTTCCTAATGCTGTAGGAGAAAAATGTCTTCCTTCAAAAGTGCTCTTTTAGAGAGCAGTTTGTGAATACATAACTGAAGTGTTGGAAGGTGATTCTTCTTTGGTGTGCTGCTTTATGTGGTTCTGAAGGCTGACGCTGAAAGCTTTTTAAGTGACTTTCAAGATCCCTTTTCACCCTTTCCCCCTGCTCCCTGAGGTGTAGCAAGCTGAGCCGTAACTTTGCTGTGTCAATTAATGGCAAGATCTGTCAGCACTGATAGGCTGGGTTTGTGTTTGGAGAGTGGTGGTTTTCATGTGCTGTGATGAATGAAGAGAAATTGTATTTGTTTTTGTAATTTGGTCTTCTGATACTTGAAGGATTCTTACATGTGATATGCATTCATGTGTCTTAACTGATGAGGAATTAGTGGTCTATGGTCTAAATACAAAAGGTAGAAGTCTTTTAAATTTAATTGTTGCTTTACCATTTTATCCTGTTACAGTACCAAATAAATTACATCCCTGCCCATTTTCCTGCCCCACAGGAATATTATACTTGAGGAAAAAAGGATGTTGATTTTTATTTGGTACTGAAAGGCAGTACTAGAAAAAGTGAATGTCACAGAACTCTAAGCTGTTGACTTCAAAACCAGGGTATTTAATCTTAAATATTGAATAATTGCAGTCTTCTCTATTCCCAAAATAGTTGCAAGTTCTGTAATTAGCATGGTAAATTCTGTCCTGTGATTCCTCCAGAGCTCAGTCATTTTGATAAATGTAACTTTAGTCTTCAGGAAAAAATGTGATTTGCTGTTTCAGTGTTCCTAATAACTAATGCTCTTTGCTTTCTTTTATTTTCTCAGGTACCTTAGGAATGTCGGACAGGGACAGCTATTTTTATGCTGCCATAGTTGCTGTCATTGCTGTTCATGTGGTACTTGCCCTCTTTGTATACGTAGCATGGAATGAGGGCTCTCGACAGTGGCGGGAAGGCAAACAGGACTAGGATGAAGATCATTGTCATCTGATGCCTACAGACTGTGAATCAGATTTTTGTGAGCTGAAGAAAAAAACATTCTTCACAATGTATAATACAGATGTACAAAGAGGAGGCTAGTGCTTCACTCTGGTTAGAGTAAGACTTGTGCTCATCATGAATGTGAAACAGTATTTTCTATAATGCTGATGGAAGTTGTTCTTTAGCCAGCCTCTGCTACGTGGAGCTGAGGTCTTCACCTGGAATTAAAATGAAATCATTATTTATTAAAAAAAAATCAATAATCTTTGTCATTCCTAGTACTTTTCTGGCTTGCTTTGAAAATAATACTGTTATGAAGCAAGCATTTCTGAGTTTAGAAGTAATTGCAGGAATAGAATGGGTTGGAAACTCAGGTGTTGTCTTTCTAATGTGAAATACAAAGGCTTTTCTGGTTTTGTTTTTGTGGGGGTTTTTTTATTATTTTAAGATGTAATTTTTTATTAAAGTGTAAAATTCAGTCTTTAATTTCCTTTTAGGAGGACTGTTGTATTGCTTCATTGCTTATCTTTACAGTCTCCTACAGTTAATACTGATAATGCAAAGGAAATGGCATAGTATGTTTTTTTGTGTCTGCATTTATGTGTTCTTGATAATTGCTAAAGATTGTAGTTGGATATCCTGGGGTGAAGTGGTATCAGTAACGGCTATAAGCCACTCATGGATAGTAGAGGAATGAGCAAGAGAAAACAGGCTGTAGTCACCTGTAGACATTGCCCTTTAAGAAGCAGAACACAAGAGTGATCATATGGAAAATTTGCTTCTGTTCATAAATATGAGCTTGTGCACTGTGACGTGATACAGTATGTTGATTGTTTTCTTTTTTCCTTAGTTGTGTGTAGAGACTGTCTGTAGCCAAACCATAATGAGATTTTTGTGTTGCAGGATAACCTGAATTTCATTTCACTGCTGTGTTGTTGTTGGCAAGCTTTCAGTGTGTAGATAAAACATTTCTCCTAAAGTTCCAGCAATGCATAAAACTTTCCTAACACTGACAAGTGCTGTTAGGCCACTGTGCTTCAGGTGGTTCTGTTAGCTGGAGTATTCCAGTTTGTTGTTTTAGTTGAACCATTTTTGGAGGTCTTCTGCTCAATAGCAGCTGGGAATTGTTTTGGTGCTACATTTGTCCATGGTAAAATTTTTCCTCAAGCCTTAGTGTCATTTCTGGATTATGTTCCCAGGTCTCTTTCTTCCCATCTCTACACAGTCCCAGCTCTGCACAGGTATCTACACCATGTCACACTCATGCATTTTTACATTATGGTGCTGAAATGTGAACTTTTCCCACCTCGGAGCCCGTTGTCAGGTTACTGCCAGCAAACTGAAGAAGGGTCTTATAGCATTTGAAATCCAGATTTAGGTTGTAAGCTGGCTTGTCGTGGAGAGTAAGTAGGAATATAGCTATTGTGCTTTACTAGCTGGGTCTTGTGATATATGTGTTTTATGTTTCACATACCAGAATCCCTAGATTATTTAGTTATAAAAATGTGAAAAGTTTGTACTGTAAGAATAAGCACTGTAATATCTCCGCTATTGGGGTAACGAGATGAACATTTATCCATCCATTGGAGACACTGCTTTGATCCAAAATGTTGTCCTTGAAAAAAAAAGGCAATGCACTAGCCACTGCATACGAGCAGCCATGGAATGGGTTATTGTTGCCTGTGCCTGAGAGCTGAAACCACCACTCAGGTAAATGCTGCAGTGGGAACAGTTGAATGGTGGAATTACATCACGACTAGAGAGGCTGAAGAACAGAAACTGCAGACATGCAGTGTGGAGTGTACATGGAGTAAATGATGCACTACTGAGACTCCTGTTGTGCCTTATCAATACTAAGGTTTAGTATTGTTGATTTAGATGTTTCAGGAGCTATGTTGGGGTCTCTTCAGGTTGCATGTTTCCTGCCATGTATCTGATGTTCCTGTTAATGCAGAGCTGATTCTCATGGCAATTTTTAAGTAGTTAATGGCCATTGTAATACTGTGCTATATTGGGATTGCATGGCAAGGTTTTGTTAGCAGGGGAGCTAACAAAACAGGGTGTCTTCTTTGAGAAGATGCCTGAAGCTTCCCTCAGTCTCATAGAGACCCTCTGCTGACCAAGGCTGAGCCCATCAGAAACACCATCCCTATAACTGTCTATCTTCGTAAAAATTTGGTGCATTTTCCAAAGCTGTAACTGAAATAGTAGTGGGATGAGATGTGTTTTCTGTGCATCAGTGATAGTGGCAGCACCTCTGGGTTAACATATTTAAGAAGGAGAAAAAACTGTGCAACAGCAGCTGGAGAGAGGAGTGAGAATATGTGAGAGGAGCAGCTTTGCAGACCCCAAGGTCAGTGAAGGAGGAGTTGTGCCAGGCACTGGAGCAGTTACTCTCCTAAAGCTCATGGTATAGATCATGATGAGGCAGGCTCTTCCCTTGCAGCCCATAGAGATCAGTGGTGGAGTAGATACTGATCTGCAGCCTGGGGAGGACCCCATATCAGAGCAAGGGAGTACCTGAAGGAGGCTGTGACCCTGTGGGAAGCCCACACTGGAGCAGTCTGTTCCTGAAGAACATGGGAAGGACTCACATCGGAGAAGTTAATGGAGAAATGTGTCTCATGGGGGAGACCCCATGCTGGAATGGAAAAGTCAGGTGGAAGCAGCAGCAGAGACAGTATGTGATGAACTGATCACAACCCCCGTTCCTCCTGCACCGCTGGAGGGGAGGAGGTGGAGAAAACTGAGAATGGAGTTGAGCCTGGAAAGAAGAGGAGGGTGTTTTTAAGATACAGTTTTTATTTCTGATTACTCTGATTTGATTGGCAATAAATTAAGCAAATTTCCCCAAGTTGAGTCTGTTTTGCCCATTATGGTAATTGGTGAGTGTCTCTCCCTGTCCTTATCTTGACCCATGACTCTTGTGTTTCCCCTCCCTTGTCTGGGTGAGGAGGGGAGTTGATGGAGCAGCTTGGTGGGTGTCTGCTATCCAGCCAACATCAACCTACTACATTACAGACATGGAAACTGATAAAAGTTGTGGAGAGATTAATATTCTGTTGCTCTGGGGTTTATTTTCTATAAAATGCCAATGTAAAATTTTTACAATATAGTACTTTAAATTGGAACTGTAAATTTGTTCATTTTATTGCTGGGAATGGATTTGAGACAACTGCTGTTAAGATGAAATTGGGGAATACTTGGTCTGCATAAACCATTCAGTACTTGAAAATTGTCTCTCGCTTAGTGGTCTGTGTTTGCGTAGGTTGACATTTGGGCAGTTTATCTAAAGCAAGAATTGTATCTAGGAGTGAGCAAATACCTTGAGACCAAGATTGTAGCAGAAATTTTCTGCAGTGTTTTCCAAGGCTACAGACAGTTAAGGCGCTGGAGGCATTGAGAAGTGGAAAATCAGTGGCTACCTGAAATTAGTTCCATTTTCTTCTGTACTTAGGGGCTTTTTTTAAATGCCTGCAGAGCATAGTGGTGGGTGCCCAGCCTGTGAGTATGCAGGTGATCACCTTTGGATTGTGCTTAGAAATGCCTGACATAATAAATCTGTTAACTGCTAGCACTGAGTAGGAAGTCTCCAGAGAAAATGGTGACGTTAGTGATCACATTGTTAATTTTGCATACGCTAGCATTGATTAATGTACATGAACTTTACAGTATATTCAAAACAAAACAAAATCCTACCTAGTTTGTTGTGTAAGAGAGGGCTTAGTAATAGCTATCACTTAACACTGAAAACCAAACAAAAACCCAGACAAATCTGGACAAACCCACATTCACCCCTCAAAACCGCAGCCTCCTGCATCATTCTCACAGTGCAGGTTGTTGTATGCTATTAAACTTAGAAGAAGCTATGGGATGTAATTTTGCCACGCTGTTAATGCAGCACGACAAACTAGGGGGCAGGTTTTTCTGCCTGATTTCTGTGATTGGGAGAGGGGAAGTTGTGCTGGTTCATGAACAGTAAAATGCTTGATGTTACTGCTGAGAATAGTTCAGATGAGTATGAGAGGAGAATGGAGAGGACCCTTAAAGTAGCAAACTAAGCCACGTGTATTACAAAATATCATAATATGGATATGTCTGGAATTTGGATAGGCTGCAGCCCATGGGAGGAGGAAGAGGTCCTGTGGAGTGAAGGAATGAACTGGGGAGGTGGGGTGGAAATGAGGTAGGGTGAGGACCAGAATGTGCTTTCACAGTTTTGCGCATGTTGACTGAGTTACCATGTGCTTTTGTGCAGAAGTGTTTATTCCACTGTTCTCCAGGGGATTATGCAGAGCCATTGATCTGAAATATTAAATGTAAATCATACAAAATGGCAAGCCAATTCCATTTTTAACTTCCAGCTGAAGCTGTTCATGGGTTGACAGCTTTGGAGTGTGTGATCTGGGCCACACGTACTCAGCTTTGTTTTGTACAGACTAGCATTGTTACTGCCTCTGAGTCATCTCTTAAGGCACGGTCAAGTGCTTGGGGTGTAAATATTTCTTTAAAAATAGCAAAGAGCAACTGTCATTCTAATGTTTCATTAGCTCTAATCAACCATCAGGAGGAACAGGCTTCTTGTTTCAAGTTCACAGGGAAAAGTGCTTGCTGTTTTCCCTGCACGGGGAGGCTCTTATGTGCTTGAATGGGGCTTGCAAGGAGGAAATGCTGTGTACTTTGGGCCACCTGCAGTCATTCTCTTACATTTGTGGGGAGGAATGACCAAGAAGAAGAACTTGGAAAATCATGTAATTGACTTGGTGACTGTCCAGCTGAATGCCTGGGACTGAGTTTTCTTGGAGCTGGTTTGCTGTCATGTTTCACAACCCTCTCTGTCCTACTCGCTTTGGATAGCGCATTCTTGCCGGGATGATTTGCTGTAGGTGCGCAGTGTTTCCAGGAGGGATCATGTGCTTACTTGTAACTGCTTTTACACTAGTGCAAACTACTCATGGGCCTGGAAAAAAACTGTTGATTCCTATAATTGGCACATGGCACACTGTGGTTTAATATTTCTAGTGTAAATGGCCCAGGGCTTAGGCACAGGGGGGTGTTATTAATTAAAACTGTTTTTAATTGAAGGATGATTTATGACTGAGAGTTAACAGCAGTCAAAAATCAAAACCTGCTGTGGGTGTGGGGCTATGCGGCAGGCACTACTGGGGAGCCAGTTAATACCTTTGCAGTTCTTCATCCTCAAGATGCAGTTTCTCTTGACTCATAACAGCTGTGCTGATGGTGGAGATCATGTAGAAGTACCAAAGTTTAGCTCCACAGCTGGAATGCTTCATAAAGCTCTTTCAAGGGAATGAATCATTGTGTAGATGTTTTTGTGTCTGACCGAGAAGACAGAAGAACACACTTCGGTCTCAAACCTTATCACAGTTTGAACCCTTTTGTAGAACCATTCTACAGAAGTAACAAATGTTGGACAAGTTTTAATTTGAAGCATTATGATAGTGCTGTTTTCTTTAGAAGCTTGTGTTGCATCCTGTGGGGTTGGTCCCTGTTCTGAAGGTCCTTTCACCTTTGCCGAGCCAAGAGGATCTTTCTCCATCTAGCTTGGGTCTCCTTTGTGAACTTTGTGCAACTCTCTTCCCACCTTGCCAAGTGGGAGTGGCTCTGTTCCCTACCATGAGAACATTTATCCTCGCACTTCCTTCCCTGTGTGCTCATAATCCCTCCATGCCACTCCATCACCACCCTTGCCTAACTCTTGTGAACATCTGCAACGGTTGGACTTGATCTTAAAGGTCTCTTGGAAACTAAATGATTCTATGGTTCTATGTTGTTAATACAGCATTTTTTCTCCCAGTATAACGTATTCTGGCACCAAAAAATCCAAACCAAAGGTGAATCTAACGATTTGGGTGTTTGAACCGGTTTGATGGTTTGTGTGTTAGGTGCAGCTGTGTTTAAATGTGAAGTGGCTGTAGATCATAATCTGCAGGTTTAGCCCAACATTGCTGAGACTTTCTGTATGGATATCAAATTCTGTGCTCCATGTGTTTAATAGAGCATCCTCTGTTTGTCTTAATGCTCAGTGGCTTCTGCAGTGTTATTAGAAATAATCCTGAATAGAAGCTGTTTCAAAGCTCCTAGTTTTACTAAGTGAAAACTGGATCTTTATTTTGTTTTTATACGTGAAATAAAATTGCAGTGGCACCTCTCTTCATGGTAATGACTGCCTGATCTGTTATGTTAAGCCAGTTCCTTTATTTCGAGCTAGCATTTATTTCTAACCCATTATAATTTTGCAAGCAATAGCAAGTTCCTCATTCTTTTTAGCACTTCTCTCTTTTTACCTCTCCTTGCTATTTGTCAAGTGATTTTGATGGGAGCAAATATTTTCTATAGTGTGACATCTGTTGTGATTGCTAGGTAAGATTACGTTGAGCTTTGTAGGGAGAGATGAGGGTTTTATGCCTCTTGGTGGGGATTGTGCTTTCCTGCCTGTGA
The DNA here is from genome assembly GCA_039877255.1 of Loriculus beryllinus. Taxonomy (NCBI): domain Eukaryota; kingdom Metazoa; phylum Chordata; class Aves; order Psittaciformes; family Psittacidae; genus Loriculus; species Loriculus beryllinus. The sequence goes on along the minus strand of JBCJKH010013323.1, from coordinate 8,921 downwards.
ATTTTCAGAATTGTTAGTGCTGTTAGTTCTGCTATTAAGGTATGAAAACAGTAATGCCAAGGGAAAAAAGGTTTTCATTCTATAAGCAATTCTTAATCAGATTGCTATTTGTCCTGGGCTTTGGGAGGAGTAATTAACAACACTTAAACAATAACATGTTTCTGTTGTCATATGCTTCTTACATTCAAAACAGTCCAACTCTGAGCTCAAATGTAGTTTTATTTTAGCATATTACAAAACTGAAGAATATTTAAATACTTTGAGTAGCATTGTCAGTGTGATCCAGGCTGCTTTCACTCTTCCAGCTCTTAATGAAAACTACATCGAGCCTTTTAGAAAGGAATTCTTAGTACCTGGAGCATATGATGTGACTCCTCAAGAAGCTTGTCCATGCCAAAAGGCCATGTTTGCATTATATCAAGCTTATGCAAGGGATTAGTTTGAAAGCAGAGCTGAGTGCCTTGTGAACTTTCTACATGAGGTCAGCTGTGCTCTAAATGTATGATCTCAATTGCAGTTTGATAGGATAAAGAACTTTTGCGTGCTTTTTATGGACTTTGTTCAAATAGCGAATAGATAATTCTTCACAGCAGGTAATTCTGCACAGCACCAGAACTAATTTGCTACAATTTTATTCTGTTAAAAATGGAGCGATCCAATAACATGGCTCATTACATGAGAACAAGTTCAGTTGATCACATCTCTATGTGGGTATAATATGTAACCTGTTCCACCTGTGAAGCAGAAACAGTGATTTATTTTGTCTTGTCTCCTTGAATTCTGTCAAGACTGGTTTTTTTTCAGTTCAAACTCAGGGGTTTCCTCAGCCCCGAAGATTACAGATTGATTGACCGGTAAGATGAATTGCTGTGCTGTGGGAGCCAGTGGGCTTCATTCTCCTGTGATGAACAGGCGAGGCTTTGCATTGTAAGGGAAGCTTCCTTGCCTATGATCCTGGATTTTGCAGAATTAATGAGGTCTGGTCCTAAATCTGATCATAATATGAAATGCATATTAGAGGTATTTGTGCCAGGAGTCTGTAGTATGGATGGATAAGAAGAGTTATATGTCAGTAACAGGACCTCAACTGACTTCTTTTTCTCATGTCTGTTTTGAATACTGGAAATCAGTACAAAGCCATCATTTACTCTAGCAGTTCCTGAAAAACACAGTATGTTCTTAACATTTCCCCAGGAAAAAATTCCACTTAAACTGGGCTTTTGAGACTCAATACAAGTTTAAGCTGCTTATTCTTTACCCAAAATAGAGCCTTTGGATAAAACTCTGGTGGTGGTGTTGATGAATTTTCCTCCCCAGAATATCTTACATGTTCCTTTTGTGCAAAAAAAGATTGTCCAGGGTTTAGCTGTAGCAGTCATTTTTCCTCCTTAGTAGCTGGTGCAGTGCTGTGTTTTCACCTTTAGCCTGAGAACAACGCTGATAACACACCAGTGTTTTGAGTTGTTGCTAAGTAATGTGTACTCTTGTGCTCTGCCAGTAAGGAGAGGCACAGGAAGGCAGGAGGAAGCAGAGACAGGACACCTGACCCAAACTAGCCAAAGGGGTATTTCATACCACAGCACGTCATGCCCAGTGCATGCTCACACTGTAGTGCATGCTCTCCTCATTTAACAGTTCTGAGTATTCCATGAAACCCGTGTTTCAGTAGATCTTTGCCATTGTTAAGCTGGCTTTAGACTTCTCTGGGCTTCTTTGAGGCATACCTATTCTCTGTTTAATCCTTCCTCCTTCTTCTAAAATCTTAAATAAAAATAATAAAAAAGGGCTATTTGGAATTTGCACATCTCTGGAGGATGATGCTGCACTTGAGCTGTGCAATTCCATTATCGTTTTGATAGTGCTAGCACTATGCTTTCGTCATGCTTCACACTTCAAGAGCACATCCCTTTATATGCCCATGAGACTGGAAGAATATGGCAGTGGGTAAATGATAAAGGAATTATACTAATATACAGACCCTAATTTTTCATTTATGGCTTGGGGTGTGTACATGTCTTAGCCTTAGCTCTAAACAGTGTATTGTTTGGGGAAGTATGTTCAAGCATGACTAATCTGCATTTGTTTCTCTCTCCCAAAGCGTTGTGACAATTGAAATGTTTTATTTTTCTGTGTTGAAAGAATATTCTTTCATAATCCGAAAGCTATTTTTCATTTTTTCTTGAACAGTCGATTGGAGTGTTTTTATTAGTCTTTTTATTATTTAAGCATTTCTATCTACAATACACAATAGAGGCAAATGAATTGATTTTTTTTTTGAGACAAGCTTGCTTTTTATTCTACAGAAATGATGATTCATGAGATTCAGCCTACTCTCATCTGTATTCCTCCCCCAGCTAATAAGTTAAATATGAGTTTTGTATTTGTATTAAAAGGCAGCCTATGCTTACCTCACCAGGGAGCTTGTTTGAACATTGAGTTCACAAGAGGAAAATTCCTTTCCACAGTAAAACTGCATCTCTGGGCATTAAGGAGCTTAACAGAATTTGCTAAGTGAAGAAAACAGCGTAAGATTTAATTTATTGTTCACATTTGCAGTGATCCTAGTCTGGTATGCTTATAACTTCATGATGATGCCGAAGTTTTGTGGCTCTGATACATGAAAAGACAGCAGAAGGCAGAGACCTGTAATATTTTGTCTTCAGACCTGTTAATCCTGCAGGTGGGGAGTATCAGGATATATGAGATGCTACACTGATCTAGGATAAACACATTCTGTATTTGCATTTTGACTGATGAAATTGTCCTGCAAATGGTTGTGCAGGTGTAACTGAGAATGTAGTGTGGAGAATGGACGTAGGTGCTTCAAGTCAGTGTTGCTGCTGAAGCCCTGTGCTGTGATAAGGCACCCTTAGCTGGAGCTGACTCCCATGTTAACACAGCAAAGTTTGTTTAAAACCAAAATGAAGTATGGCCTCGCAGTGTGATGCACCGTGCACTGCAGCTGAAAGGAAAGGAGAGCTTGGTCAGTACAGTTCACTGTGTGAAAGGTAGCTAACTTCTTGGCTGTGGTTTTGCATTGAGTTTTTTTAGCTGGGCAAAGATCTTCTGACCATCCTTGCCTTGCAGATATTAGGATGACTAAGAAAAGACTGTCGAGACTGATTTTCCAGAAACAGTTGAAACCCCATGCATGGCTACCTCTTCCCTTCACCATCTTATGGGGTGGGAGGGGCTGGCTGCAATTACAGAGGCTGCAGAACAGAAATGTCTGTACTCTCCATCAGTCGGAGCTACAAGCTTCTTTCAGTGTAACTCCAGCTCAGGCCAAACTATCTATGAATTCCTGTTAAAAGGGATTCAGAGGTTCTGCAGCGCTTCTATTTTCCTGGAATTCTCCTCAGCAAGTGTGCGGCTGAGAATGGAGTTCTTGAACTAGTTTTAGAACCTGCAGAAGTGCAAGTGATTGACTGGGTCCTTTATAGGCTTAAGCTTTATACCCCATGTTAAATGGATGTTAAATGGAACATGCATCTCCAAGAATAAAGGATTAAAGCAGCCTACACCATCAGCTTCACATTTTTCAGTGCAGGAAAACCACTTTGGGCAGACACGGCATGTGGGAGGAAGAGGAAATTCCACCATGGCAGAAATGAAAAGTTGAGCTGTGTGTTGAAGTTCAAAGAGTGAAAACTCTGGAGGGTAATTAATGATCCTGCCTTGCAAACTCACGACTTTTTCAGCTGATACCAGAAGCTTAGGTGGGACAATTCTGCTATGTTGGGCAGCTCTATGAATAGGCACAGGATGTCTTCATAGCTTGACAAGTAATGTTTAGTTTCTCCCATCCCTTCATAAGACAACTGCAAGTAGAATACTGTGATTGATGACCATAGCCCAGTAGGCCAAGAGAGCTTTTTAACTTGCTCTGACAGAGCGAGTGGCTTTCAGCTGGCTTCAACAAGCATGGTTTCATGGACACTTCAGCACTAGAACTGACCTAAGTACAAGTCAGGTGGGATTTTTCAGGTAGATTCTTCTTAGCTGGTATTAACCGCTTTCTTTAATTTGAATGGAATGAACTATTGGTTTGATGTAATGCTGTGCAGAGGCTGAAAGTAATGTATTGTTCCAAATTTAAGAGTGTAAGATAAATTAATTCCCAATGCAAAGGGCAATCTTTGTGACTTCCAAGCCCTCCCTTATGCTAAAAGTAATTTAAAAGTATACTATAATGAAGATAGTGTCTGCATGCCAAAAAAAAATCTAATTTCACAGAAAAGTGACTTACACAGTGTGAATTTTGCAGTTTGATGGTGTTTCATGTAACATGGTATTAGTTTCCTTGTTCTTTTGTAGATATCTGCTCATTAAGCAAGATTTTCTTTACGAAGTGTAGTGGCTGTTTAAGTGCTTTGGGGGATGAGCATATTTATTACAAGCTGATAATCCTTGTAACTTGTTACATTAAAATATAAATGGATTAGATTATAGTCCAGTGAGGAGCGTGAAAGTGATTATTAAACTGTGGAAATAAATGTGCTAGAACCCTAAATAGTATAATAATCCTTTAGGGGGAAATTGCACCTTCATTCATTTGTAATGGTATTGTGATTGGCTTTGTTTCAGTCCAACTTTTAGTCAGTGCCTTCATGAAAATCTTATGACTTCCCTTCCAAAATGACATCAAAGAGGAAAGGAGAAAAACAGTTTTGACAAAACCAGGTCACTACATCAGCAAGAGCAGAGTGGGCTGAGCAGCTCTGCTTCCTAAATCAAAGCCTTGCTGCAGGAGCATTGCTGTGTTCCTGTTAGCGTGTCACAAGTGCCATTCTCAGCAGTGAGGGACCAAAAAGTGTCACAACAGCAGATAAAGGGCTGAAGGCCTTGGCCAAAGCCTGTTCCCTGTCTTCTCAGAGCATTGCTGTCCTTAGATGAGGATGTAGAGGTGCTCAAGGCATCCCTTTGTGGGGAAGATCCTGGTCCCACCTATGCTTTGTAGCCAACCCCTACACAAATGAGGAATAGTGAGTCCTTTGTGCTTAAGTCAAGCAAAAATCCCAGCAAGGGAACTGAGATGTTCTGCTAGCCCCATGGTTCCAGAGAAGCAAGGGTCCTTTCATAGTCTTTATTAGGAACTTCCAGGGCTGGGAGGGACTAAGGGTCTTCTAAAGCATACACATCTCTGATGTCTGTGAACCGTGAGAAGTATGTGCAGGCCTTAAGCCCATCTCAGGCTGCCTACAGAGCGAGAAACAGTAGTGGTGGGGTGGGAGTTGGAGAGCATTCATGAACAGTTCCTCGTCCCATGCCACAGGATCCTCCAGCTAAGGGACAGTTTAGTGTATTATAGCGAAAACGTAACAAGATAATTGTGTAGCTGACAGGGCCAGTAATTAATATATAGTATAAGCTACAGTGACATACTGCTTGTTTTACGTGTTTTTGTGCAAAGTGAGGGTGCTGAGGTGTGCTGGTTTTGCTAGTTTGCTGCTGTCTGGTGAAGTGGGTGAAAAAAAAAAGAAGGAAGTGTGTTTCCTATTTTGTGGGGTTTTAAATAAATAGTCAGTAGTGGCAGCCATGACAAAGTGCCAGGGCTTCCCCTGGGACACAGTCACTGAGCAGTGATTTGCAGAGGGTAGAGAACCTGGATGCATGAGGCTAATACAGGTGTCTGTGTTCAAGAGCAGCACCTGTTCTTTTCAAGAGGCCTCGCTCTTTGTGTTGCTTATTTAGTTAACAGGGAACTTTACCTGCATCTATGACCACATGAGTGCAAGGCCAGAGTTTTGGTGTTACCACGTGAGTGGCAGTAGCAGCACACAGTCTCTTGCAGGTTTCACTGAAGCCATCCAACACATGCAGGAGATGCTAAATGGGAGCCACACAACACAAGCTTTGCTCTTTCTATAGGACACCTCAGGCAAGATTTACTGAAAGCAAAGACCTAGTCTCGGGTTTGAAATTTCATGCTGTGCAATCTGTCTCCCAACACAGCCACTAGTGAGCACTGAAAGCTGGAGTCTGCTCCTGCACTTGTGATGCGGCTTGTGATGCGGTCTACCCCCTGGCTGCACCTCATCGGCAGAGACACCCTGGTTTGTAGTAGCTCAGCAAGGGGCTCAGGTTAGCCCCCTCTCCTCACAGCATGGAAGGCTCTGCAGGGGCATGGAAAAGAGGAGCCGTGTAGGCATACATGGGGTCTGTATCCTATGGCAGGTTGTGCCTGTACAGGGCCAGTGTCAAACATGAGCTGGTGTCTGCTCTGACCAACAGGTCATCTGGAGAGGTAAACTCAGGGAAGGAGAGAGAAACTTTAATAATAATGGGAACACCTGCCTTGGTTTCAAGTGAGTTAATATCTCAGTTCAGAGGCTTTTCTGTGTAGGATTTTGAGCATAGCAAGGTAATGATGATTCTGTCTCTGGGATTTTAAATGGCAATTGTACTTCTTGGAGTAAACAAAAGGTAACGTGGGAGGTCTTTAATCCTGTCTTCTAGATTTACAATTTGGAGGATTGTATATATATATATTTAAGCTTTTTTTTCATCTTGAGCACTGGCACAGGCAAGCAAGTAACTGATGGTACACAGAGAGCATTTTAATGCATCTTTTTCCTAAAATCATCTGAGCCCTTGCTTGACCACAGCCCCACCCTCCCATCTGCATTTTGTAAGGGTATTATCACTGTAATTAATAGGGGTTGTATAACAGTACCTAATTAAACTCTGATCATATAGTGTAAATTTAACTTGATTATCATTAGCCTCAGTGAACTCTGCAGGAGATTAATCCTGGTGATTCACTCAGCACAGATAGCAACAGTGCCAGTTCTGCAGAGGACCAAAACACTCGTGTGCAGAAATGCTGTACGATCCAAAACCCCGTGAAGTAGTGCTGGGCACTGACGATAACACCGGTGTCAGGGACTGCAACTGAAGTCTTCCCATTGCCAAATTGGTTAAAAGGCACTGGGATGCCAGCAGGCTCCTACAGCGCAGACCTTAAAATCACTGAATAAGGAGTCTGTGAGAGGATTATGGCTTACATAAGAGTTTTATGTCCATCCTGAAGCCAGACCCCCTATCATTTGTGGGCTGTGTGCTGTGTCTGCCGGTGATTCACGGGCACCATCACCTGTCTTATAAAAGCTGGAAAGGTTTTGTCTGTGGGAACAGAGCAAAGACAATGATGTCATTTATTTATCTTGATTTCTGCAGATTAAAATGCTGTGTTCTTTGCTTCTGCCCAGTGTGCTAGAGAATGTTTCCACTTCTCCTTGCTAAAATACCAACTCAGCCTTTGGTAAAGTAATGTTTTTTGTTTTGTTTTGTTTTTTTCTTCTGTATCTAGTCCAGAAGTACAGGGCATGGGGTTTGTCCTGTTGTTGAGCACATCTGTTTGCTTGCTGCTAATAATAGTTTAATCAATGGGGCTGATTCCTGCATATTCTCTGTCTAATGGTAGCTCAGAAGACCCAGATGACAGCAGAAAAAGGTCTTTTGTAAATGTATTTTTTTTTTTTTTGTTTTGCTTGATTAAAAGCAGAGAGAAAGTTTTACTCTTGTTTGCATGAATGGTCACATCAAACAGTACAGGAAAATCTAGGCCAAGCTGCTTTCAGCAGGCTAAGGAACATGATACCATTGCACTGCATCCTTTAATAGTAGCAATGCCTCTTAATAAATGTCAGGCACATTTTGAACTTTCTTTTATTCCATTAGCTTTGCTTTTCACCAGCACCCTGAAGCCCACCTTGCCCCTCCCTTGTGGGCCCTGCCACGGCTGTTACCAGACATGTCCATGTGGGATGGGGAGGAGGAGAGGGATGCGCGCCGGGAAGCACGGCTGGTGCATCCCTGCTGCCTGCAGAAACGGTGCCACTTATATAACGCCCTCGCTGGGTAACGAGGTAGAACTCCATCAACTCTTCTGCAGGAGGTTCTGAGGGTCTGGGGCTGCTGCCTGCTAAAAGGTAAGTCAGGAATGTGTTTCTCTCAAGGTGGTGCATGTGGTGGGGTGCACATGCATGTAGTAGTGTGTAGAGTGCTGAAAAGGTGCTCCAAACTACAGGCTGAGAGGTGGGTACAGGTGGTGATACCTTAAGCCAGCACTGCCACTCTGCACAGTGAGCACGTTGCCTGGAACAGATCTATTTAGGATATTGCTGCTTTGAGAAACAGCTGTGTAACTTGTCTGTACTGTTTTCCTGGTTTCCTCTAATGTGTCTGGAGTGCTGTTAAGAATAGTGGTAATAACGCTTTTCAGAAGGCTGTGTTCAGGCAGTGGAATGCCTTATGTCTGACAACTGCAAGACGTTGATACCATTCAGAATGCAAGTTGCTGGGGCTTTGCTGTTGTTTTCTGCGCTTGCAGAGTTATGCCTCTTTGCAGCGCGGGTATGTTTGCTTGTCCGAGTGACACTGTTGGTGTTGAGTCCGTGTTGGATGGCTCTGTCCACGAGTGTCTATTTTGATTTAAGACTGGAGCTATTGGTCTGGACATGCTTGCCACTGCCACAGAAGAGTTACTTGTGTGCTTAGCACTCTTTTGGAGCTACTGTCAAATGTGCATCTCAAAGCAGGAAGCAATCTCAGTTTGCAGCAAGATGAACAACAAAGAGAGTGAATGATATTTTTGGGGTTATGTTACAGGGGTTATGCTTGCTCTGTATGTGCTTAAAGTATGTGGGTGAAACTGATGGTTCCCTTACAGAAATGGAAGGGCTGCAGAGAGGGTCTGTACATCCACAGCCCAGTTAGCTGTAAGCTCAGAAGGTTCAAACAGTAAGAAGCAGAGCCCAAATGAAACCTAAATAAAAAAGGGAATCTAAATTATTCACAAAGAGAAATGTTTGTTCCTGAACAGTCAGGTGCCTAAATATGAGAAGCCTCAGGCTGTGGGACTGGCATAGCGAGGGTGAGTGTTGTCCTAAAATGAACTGTGTAAGAGGAAAATCACT
>JBCJKH010013322.1:8803-25304 GCA_039877255.1 Loriculus beryllinus | reverse complement strand
CTGGAAGGCTGCTATGAGATCACCACGCAGCCTTCTCTTCTCCAGGCTAAACAGTCCCAGCTCTCTCAGCCTGTCCTTGTATGGGAGATGCCCCAGTCCCCTGATCATCCTCGTGGCCTCCTCTGGACTTGCTCCAGCAGTTCCATGTCCTTTTTATGTTGAGGACACCAGAACTGCAGACAATACTGCAGGTGAGGTCTCACGAGAGCAGAGTAGAGGGGCAGGATCACCTCCTTTGACCTGCTGGGTTGTGTCCAATACTATAGATGATATACGAGTGGAACAGAGAGATGTGAAACCCAAACAGATTTTTAGTTTTGTTTTTCTGAAGCCAGCCAGTACTGGTTGTACTTGCCTTCTTTATAGCAAACTTATTTCATAACATGTTCTTGTAAAGATAGTTGAAGAACCTGCATTCCCTGTGTTCCCTGCAAGATCTCAAAAAAGACAAGAAAATTTGCTGGAAATAGCGAGTTTTGGTGTGGGTTCCAGCTGAATTTATTCATATCTGTCTTGTAATAGGAGTTGCATAAAAACGTAGAAAAGTTGACAATGCACAGATAAGTTTTCGATGATATTAACTCTTCAGTAGCTATACAGAATCTGTATCAATGTGAGCAGGGTACCTGTATGGCTAGATCAGTAATACTAGCTATATTACGTATTTTACTCGTATGTATAGTCTCGGATAAGAAATATTTGACACTACTTGAACAGTGTGTGTGTATGCTTGGAAATGCAGTGGTAATGGTTGAACTTGCAAGCTATTCACAAAATTTTTGTGGCATTTAAGCCAGAAATAGCTGATCCTTTGGAGACGCTTCTAACGTATTCTGCGTGAGGACTAAAGCATCAACTTCTAGCATGGGCAGACAATTTTCTGAATAGTCAGCAGAAAGCACTAGAGTAAGGTATCACATGAAAAACATACAACCTGCTCCCAAGTGGCAAAACTACTTATTGCAGAGCTTACAGATCAAACCAAATTCTTATCAAACTACATACCAAAGAATGGAGCATTGGAAGAATTCATTCACCATTAAATAACTTTTAAAGTTCTAGAAGTATTTTCAGAATGGAGGAAAAAAGCCAGGAATCTGGGTTTTATCTGTGTGCTTTCAATGTTTTGTATTCAGTGTTAATATTTGAGGACAAACTAAACATTGAGGAAAGTAAACATATATTCTGGTTAAACTTTTGTTTGCTGCCTTCACCATCAGTTAAAAGAACAAAGTGACCTACACATGGTGGATAGCATGGTTTCTTTTCGCAGCCGTAACCAGAAGTTATATTACTAATGGACATACAGAAATGTTCTTTTTATGCTGTGACTATTTAAATAATAAATGAGCAAGGTTTATAATCTAGTGGCTGAGATTGAGGACTGGAAAAGCTTGTGCTTTCAGTTTCTGTCTCAGTTAAATATCTTGTAGGCTTTGGTCTGTCTTGGGGGCGTTGGGAAAGTGATGGATTTAGTCCTTTGGTCTTGGGTTTCCTGGGGCTGACAGTACTGAGAGGTGTACATTCTTTCTCCTTTTGTCTAATTTCCTCCCTTTGAAGTGGAGATCAGGCTTCCATTGAAAGCAGAGGTTGTCCAGATACATGAGATGTGAACATCTGACTTTATTTGAGGGTACATGAAAGGCTTTTATTACTTTCTTTTAAAATTTCTGTCTCATAATATCCTAAATCACACTATGAAGTGAAATCATAGTAGTTACTCCTTCCCTTGATTCCATGTCTTGTAGAAAGCTTAATGCTTTATGCACAGGATCTTTCAAGGCCTAGCTGAGATTTCAGCTGCATTGTCTACCATATGTTTGGAAAAAATGCTTCATCATCTGCATCTAATTTAGCAGAAAGCTGGAATGCCGGAAACATAATTTTGTTCTTGTTGAACTATAACTGCAAGTACTTTGTGAGCGAAAGCATCAAATTGGAGTTGTTCCTGTATTTGTGTAAAGCAGAGACGATTTCCAAGTTCTAGCTGCTTTTATCTATTTATAGGTTAGGGTCCGTATCTCTTTGGTGTGGTCTGAGCTTAACTGGCTGCAATGAGCCAGTGCTGAAGTCATTAGGTTGGCTGTGGTTTGATGCTAACTCATGGTGTACGGTAGAGGAGCCCCGCTGCTGCTTAGCTCTTGTTACATGTGTTTCTGTGATGGTCTAAAGTCCTTAATGAGACAGCTAGTCCTGTAGGTTTCTTGCGTATCCTAACAAAGTACACTTGGTGATGTCTGGTATCTTAATATCTTGTGCTTAGACTCTTCTGCTGGTCTTGATGCAGAAGGTAAGTAGATGATACCACTCTGTTACAATGCCTAGTCACAAACAGCAACCAAATGAACAATTTTATTTTTTATTTTACTGAAGCACATGGCAAATTTGTCATCTCAAGAGGCAATGTGCATTGGTGCTTCTAAGCATTGGTGTGTTTTATGTGTTTCATCCAGATTCCTGATTCCTTTACCAACTTATTGTCAGAGAGGCTGAAAGCCTTCCACAAAACCCACAGGTTTGACAGCTGTTAGCTGTGCTCGATTCTTCTTCTCTCTGTTAATTCTGAAAATTTGATGTAGAAAGCTATTTTTTAGTTCTTCCAGGACATTTGACTGTTTTGTTAGAAATATGAAGTCACGGAATTGTTTGAGTCTTGCTGTTTAACTGTTCTGAAACAGCACCAGCAGTCTTCTGTCTTCTGAAAGACAAAGGCCTTAAGAGTAATTGAAAAAAAAAAAAAAAAGTGAAAAATTAGAGAAGCTTTTTCAGATCTACTGTAAAGAAAAAACTTGAGTCACAAGACAATAATCAGAGCATCTGTCCTGCAGACAGACTACGAAGTTCTCTGAGTTTTCTAGAAAACCCAGTTGTTGCTGCAATATTATCCATTATTTACACTGGCTAACCAGGTTTTTATTTTTTTAAAAAGATTAATTATATTTTTCCATTTGTAAATGTTGAAATGGTCTTGAGAACCATTGTATCTATTAAAAGATAAGTTTAAAAATCTCACTCTGCCTGCATCTGTTCTAGTTAAACCTAAATTTAGGTAAGTGATGAATCAAGCTGATGTAAAACAGACAGTTTTGAGCAAAAATGACTTCCTGTGGGGTTGATACCTAGAAATTTTACCTTCCAACTTAGAACAGGGTTAACATTCAAATCATTATCTTATCAAGAGTAGATAAAAAACATACAATTGTAGTTAAGGTTGTATGTGGAAAGAGAAGTCAAGTGTAAAGTTAATAGAAGAACAGATTAATTGCCTTATAGTGTCTTTTCTGCAGTGTTTGTTTTAAAGGTTTGTAATTCCTGATGAAAAATTATACATCACTGATAGTTTTAAAATAGTAAGTTGCAGTTGCAACTTTTCCCGAGCTCTTCTGCACTGGCTTGTATATGGAATAAACTCTGGTGCTGATTACTGTATTTTTATTAGCAGTGACCTTATGTAATTTTTGCTTTCCAGAATGCACCTTATTCTGCAAAAATGAATCTTTGAACAGTCTGTGCTTAGGCAAGTAAGGAGCTGCTTGAATTTATGAGGCACTGATTTAAACCTCTGTTGTTTTCCTGCACTGAAAAAACATGTTGCTTTTGAAATGCATGGCAGTGTTGACACAGGTTATAGATAACCTGAAGGTTACAAGTGAGGAAAAAAAGATGTCCTTCATTCTAAAAATAAATACTTTTGAAATTACTGTTCAAACGTGACAAAGACAGAGGGAAAAATTATTATTCTGTGAAAGGAATTTGGTTTTTTGTCCTGTTTTCCTTAACCTGTAGCCACCAGAAAGAAGGGGAAGGTAAGACTTACATATATATTACTTAAGTCTCCTGAAACTTCTAGAAAAGCAAAACTGCAGGAACATGAGGATGAATTGGGCCTTGAACAAAGCTTGAAACTGGATGCGGTAACTACCATGTACAAGTTGTACAAGAAAGGAAATCAACAGTTCAACTAATACTAACAGATTAATAATATGGGTAGGAATTCCTGTAAAATGGTACTTGGGAATCTTGACATCTTTCTTCATGAGTGCAATAGTGTCTAGAATATATACTTGCTATGGAAGTGCAAGGGGCTACATTGCACTGTATTTCTGTTCTCCTTTTTGTCTATTCAAGTTCTAGATTGCAGTATGAATTAGATCAGTGCAGTTCTATTTTTTTTTTTTGTCCTTTTAAGGTAAAATCCTTGTTCATACCATTTGACTGGGGATCAAGTTTCCTTGATTTTTATTGTTATGGGCATTGCATAGGAAGCATGTCCCTCCCAGGTTTATATGGTGAATCTGTTATGCTGGGAAGACCCTGTTCATTCTGATGCTCTACATGTAGGAAGGCCCTTCTGTTGTATTTCCTTCTTTACTTTGTTGTTCTGTGTTGTTTACTGGTTAACACTGGTTGCCTGATAGTATGTATCGCAGAGCAGTTGTGGTTTTTCATCTCATGAGGGTGATTTTTAAAAGACTCATGTCAGCAAAGGGTTGAAGCTTAAAGAGCCAAAAGGAGAGGTACTGAGAGAGGAATGACTTACATTGTATGAAACTGCTTTTCCTTTTGAAGTGCAAAAGGAAGAGCAGTCTGCATCGAGACCAAGAATGTGCGTTTGTGCTGGTCAGGAAGAAGCCAACTCCATGCTCCCACAGAGTCAAGGACCTCAGCCAACAGCACTGCTAGAGACATGATAGCATTGCATGAGCCCAGCAAAATGAGTAGATCAGCTTGTGGTCCTAGTCCTCAAACCATGCTTGCTTGGCAAGCTGGGGGCTGTTGTCTGCTGTTAACTTGTATCTGTCATAGCCACATGAACATGGTTACTTTTTCTGTCCTGTGATTTATTGCTTCTGATGATGTGCTGCAAATGGGAATAAGTTTTATTCAGTCATAACTGTGGATGTAGTTTGGAGGGAGACAGAGGATAGGGATGGGGAGGAAACAGTGTTCCTACCTAGCTGGGCAAACTAATAGGTAACTTCCAGACACTATCATGAAATTAAGAGTGCGGTATTACCTAGCACGATCTCCAAGCATCTTGATATGTTAGCATGATTTGTGTTTTTTGGCAACTCCTTAAGAAACTGGTATTGTTCAAGAGTTATCATTACGTGTTCATTTCCCTGTTGATTTGATACAGTCAGCAAATTTTTTGAGATGGGAATCAAAAAAGCTGAATATCATCACAAAATGCAAATGTGTATCATGGAGATAAGCTGGCATTGTTTTCAAAGCTAGTGCTGATCTTACTTCAGAATTAAGCACCAGTGTGATGAAAAGGAGGGCACTGTTGGTGCAGAAGAAACATCCTTTGTTTAATACAGTGCTGTATCTTTCTGGTAGCGCTACATATGACCCAGATCCAGGTCCATGTGTACTTGCAACTTTATGCTGTAAGGGATGAGCTTAGTTAAAATTAGTGGTGACTAGGATAACGCTGAAGTAAGTTCTGCACATTTGGGTTTCTAAAAAGAGAAGCCCAAACAATGAGGGTTTTTTCTCCTTTCACACATGAATTAGAGAAACCTGTTAATGGGATTCATTTTCCAAGGCAGTAGCTGCAGGCTTGTGAAATTACAGCCGTTTGTTGGGATAGATGGTGAGAGAAAGAAAAATCAAGACAGCAACAGTGCTGTGCAGTGATGTCCATATAGAGATAGACTGTTTTTGTTGGGAGGGCTGCAAGGCTTCTCTGTTGATGTGACTACAGTAATGTGAAATAGGAAGGCCCTCTTAATGTAGGTGATAACTTCCTTTCCCTTGGGCATGCTGATACGCTGTTCTACAGATACTGACTTAGATAAGACATAGGCTTTCCTGTTAACAGGGAGTTAACAAGAGAAGGTATATCTTGCTGGTTTGTTCTTAACATTATTTTATGCTGTTGATGTGCCCTGTCATTCGTAGCAGGAAGCATTTATATTCTCAGGATACTTTGCCTCTCCTAAAGTAGGCACTGAATAAACTGAACTATGTAAACATGAACATGCTTAGCACAGTTTCAAAGTGGCTGCAGAGTCGGGACCTGCCATCTTTGGGTTGTCTTTCTTCTGCTTTTGTAGCTGTTTCTCTGAAGTGTTAGTCCTAGTTAATGCATCTGTGTCTCTGTAGCCTACTTAAAACCTGGGGAGTGCCTGATGTTGCTTTTCTATTAGCTGGTGCTTTTTTCTAAGTAAACAAACCAAGAAATCTTAAGTTTTTGTGTAGGTAAGTAACATGTCCATGTTTTCTGTTCCTGAATCATTTACTAAGTGAATAACTTAACTTGGTCTTAACTTTTGGGTGGGGGAGAACAATGCCAGAAGAAGATTTTTACGTGGTTTTAGCTAATTTCCAGGTTGCTGAAGATGACTTGCTAACGTGCTCTTGATTTTGAATTCTGCTCCTCATTCAATTCACATGGGAGACAAATGTGAGGAGGAAGGCTACACACTGTGGTAGCGTGCAGTTATGTTCTATGTTATGCAGATTTCACATGCATTTTGTGTATTGAAGAGAAAGACATGAGTGAACACAGAATGCCATTATCTTTTAACTGTGGGATATAATAATAAAGACTGTGAGTGCAATACAATAGAGTTGCACTTTGTCTTTAATGGTTCCTCCAGTACAAGCTGGAAAAGTAGGTGTTAGCATCCATGCATAGATTGACCTCTTAAAGGATAAGGACCACATGTATTATACCATTCCTCCATATGAATTAATTTTATAGTCAAGGGGCAGTGTCTTGGTTCTAGCTTAGGAATTTGGGGGCAGAATTCACTTAGAGCTTTACTGGAAAGTGCAGTATCACAATGATTTTATTAGTGTAGTATAGTATCATTTTTCATTTACTAAAACAATTTAGATGGTATAACACACTCATTGCTGCTTTCTAAAATGTATAGGAAGGATTTTGGACACTATTTTCCTGATGCTAATTTGGCTTTAAAAAAGTAAAATGTTAATTCCATAAACACAAAGGAATGCTTTTCCTGGGCAAAAGATGGAAGTGTCAATGACAAAGTAATGGTGCTTATTTTGAGCTGGCTTTTTCCATGTAAAGACACATATCTGCTTTTAAAAATGGTGACTTTGTTGTCTTCAGTAGTATAACATAGAAATTTATGTCAGTATGGTTAATGTTTTAAGTATCAGAGGCAATTACCATTAATAGAAAACATGTCTAAACAGCATTAAAACTATACTGATTTCAGTTTAAAAGTAGGTCTGTTTTAAATTTAAGTCCAGCTGGGGTTGGCATGCAGAGAGGAACACCTGTCTTGGCTCCAGTGGTGAGTTTAGTAGGAATGGAAGTGGATGCCCCATTGAGTATGCCAAGTTTGAGCTTTTGGTTCTGATGTGCCTGTGTTTATTTAATTTGGGAAGGTGCCAGGATGCTCTTTGAAGCTGAGTGGGTGCTCACTGCCTGTGCACAGTATGTTCCCAGCTGTTTGCTATGCGTATACTCTTTTTGGATGCATACAATACATGTGTAATGTGGACACACACACCATTATGGTTGCCCCTTGGTGCTGCACTGTCTATGAGCCTCTGGAGTGAGAGATGAACATGGTAATTCTGAATTTCAGTGCATGCAGATGCTGTAATTCTGTCAGTTCCTCTGAGACACTGGGGCAGGATGCTCTCAAGTGCACATTTCAGTGATGGCATGGTCCTTCAGAGGAACACATTTACAAGTGTCAGATGTCTGCTTCAGAGGATCTCTCAGCCAGATACCAAATGCTGCTGTTACTGCGACTTCTTTGAACTGAAAAGGAAACATATTACATTGTTCTTTATAAAGCAGAAGGAAGTAATTTTGCATGAAATGTTAATAGTAAATAATGTCAAAAATAAGTCTGCAGACTTCTGTTTATCAAATGTGAACTAACCCTTAGGCTTAAAAGGTAATTATGGGGTGGGATGAATCTTCCTTTGTTTCCACTGAGGTTTCTATGGAAGCACCCAGAAATAAGGTTCCTCATGCTCTGAACATCTGTGGATCAGGGGAGATGTCATTAGCCAGTATTTGCTGTGCTAACCTCTTGTTGCCAGAGTGGGGGCTTTGCTGGGACTGTGTTTGCTCTGAGAAAGATGAAGTGCAGGCCAGGCAGCAAATGTTCCTCTTCCTTCCTCCCACTCTCCAGAAACCACAAACCCTTTTTGCAGAGCCTGTGTGTTCCTTTGATTAATAATTGCAGCAGGTTTGGGAGGAGACTTTTGATGCTGTCAGCAAACTGGAATATATTTTGCCTGCCTATCAGTGTACTTAGGGAATAACTTGTAACATCTTAATTCTGTCGGTCAATTTTACAAGGAATGTAGAAGGCCTGAACTGCAGTGAATGCAGTGAACACAACGTGGAAGATCCTGTTGTGTTGGATAGAGCATGCAGCCTCATTGCATTCTCTGTGATTCACTGAGAGAGCTGCTGACATCCATACTCCCAATGCCTTTTGCCATCAGTCTTTGAAAACAAAGTGTAGTGCCAGAGATTATTTTTATGCTTTGAGAGATCATCTGCTGAGATCATGCTTGGACATAACTCATAATCAAGTCTTTTGTAAGTGAACCCAGTAAGTACTGAAGTATTCACCCACTCACATGTGGGAAATAAGTTACTGTTAAGCTGTCCTTGCGATCACTTTCTCCCATGTAAAGTGTGAAGCTGTAAACAGGGTTTGAGGGTTTTTAGTGTTTAGGTATTCAGATGCAGTATAGCCCATTGGTTGTGAGAGACATGTGGGAGTTGGAGTATCTTTTTGCTGTTCCAGATGATGCTTTTGACATGCTCCCTGACCTTTTCACTGCTCAGTATTTCAGTTTGTGAGGCTTGCCAACCACTCTACATTTCTTTGTCCATCTTTTGTCACTTGACCCTTCAGCTACCAGAGGCTCTTTTCTGTCTAGTCTGTAGTTTTGTATGCTTCTTCAGATAACTACAGCTGATTTTCTGCTGTATGCAATTTGTCTCTAGTGTTGCCAATTTTACGGGTTAAGACATCTGAAGTGGAAGCCAGGGCAGAAACCTGGAAGATGAGGGACTACTCCAATCTATCACACTTTCACTTTTGCAGTCACGTTAGTAGTTGTCATGCAACTGTGTGCTACCATGTGAGGAAAAAGCTGAGGACATACGTGCATAATAAGTAACATGCAGAAGTGTAACAGACAGTGAGCAACCTATAAGGTTAACCTTAAGGCTTCAAAGCCTTTTTTGTGGTGTGACATTTCATAATCACTGCTAAATCAGACATGGTATATCTGCACTTGAGGAAAGACAGCCAGGCACATTGTGTGTGTCTGTCAGTTACACAAGTATTCTACATTGGGAGTCAGTCTTGACTCAGAAAAGGCAGTGGGATTAGAAAGTGATGAAGAAAACAAAGTGTCATTTCTGGTTGTCAGAAGACAGTCTGTAATGGGGAAAACGCTCTTAGCTGTGCAAATTCACTATGCTTCCTGCTGCCACCAGCAGTAGTAGGACAAGAAAGGGTTTGTCTAAATGTTGCTGCTGACAGATCCAGGGGAAACTTTGAAATACGGTTTCCCAGCTATTTCTACCAAAGCAGCCAATATGATTTTGTTGCTGTATGAAAAGGGGTAGAGAAATTATGTGTTTAGAACTAACTTTGAGCTCCATTCAGTGCTGACTACAGAAGGGTCAAAGTGGAGGGGAGAGGTTCTGACTCTGTGGTCCCCCCCCATCTGCCAGCATTTTGTACCGAAGCCACAGTAAATAGGAAGGTACTAGTATTGATCATTGCTATTTTAAGAGCAACTGCAAAGCATCTGGTACGTTTCAGCTTCCTGTCTGCCAGCTTTGGTAGAGTGCTGTCCTGAACATAATAGGGCAGAAGTTTTTGGGGAGACTAGTCTGTTAAAGGATCCCTAAAAGGTAGATCTGATGCAACATTGTCAGTTGTGCTAGACAATGGGCAGATTCACACTGTGACTAATACAGCTGGTGCTGTGCGATTATGATGTGGGGAAGTGTTCAGACCTCATCTATAGGGTTTAAACTGTGCACAGTCACAACCACAGAAGATGAATGCACATGCATAAAAGTTGATGTTTTCAAAGGTGCCTGACATAATTTGTTAACTAGTTCCCATTGTAATTCACCAGAATTTGAATACCTTCTTATGTTCTTTATAAATTCTTTGGTCCCATTTAATTTAGGCTATATATGGCTGTGCTTAAATTCCTGTAAACAAACAGTAGGCTTGTAAAAGTTTGGCTATTGTAGGATTATTTGTAGGATGGTTTTGGCATTGAAATGCAAATCATGTACTAACGAGTTCTAATTGACCAAGACCTCAGTTTTCTGGCAAAATTATTGGGTTTTGCATTTTGGGATCAGATGCAAAACCATTGAAAAGTAATGGCAGTTTTTCCCTTTGCTTCATTGGGCAATGGATCAGGCCTTCTGCAATCTGACTGTTGATAAGACCTCTCTCAATTTTGTATTGCCTAAGTAGTAATTATTTAGGCTTTGGAAGTGAAATTCTTTCGAACAAAATATCTTCAAGCTATCCCTGATAGGACCGAAATGAGAGTGGAGAATGCAGAAGAGCCAGCTGTATCTGTGATTAGCACTGTTATTGCCAGTAGTGCAAAAGGTTTCTCAGATGTCTTGGAAAACCTTCTGTATAGAAGTATAATGCCTGTTCTAAAGGCCTGCGAAGGAAGACTGCTGGCAAGTGCACTGTCACAGCTTTTGAAAAAGAGCAAGACAGGAATTCCTTAAGATCTGTTTTTGCAGAGATGGAACTTGAGATGTGCCTTGCAGTGTGCATCTTGTAAAAATGGCTGCTAAGCACTAGCAGAAAGTCTACTGTCTTTTAAAGTATTTTTTTACATCTTTGGCATGTTTTCTCCTTCCATGTGCAATATCCTGTTGACACAACAGACGAGTAGCAACTCATTTGAAACATCCTGATGGTGACAAATAGGCCACTCTTGCTTCCTGCAGCAGTTTCTCGCAAATGCATGCCTCTTGTAGCAGAGATTCAGGTGTCTTGGAACATACTTAAAGTAAGGTAAATGCAGACAATAATTTAACATACTAAATGGTTTTATGAATTTCTTACCTAGCCAGACTATACCAAGAAAAATCAAAAGAAAACTCACTGGTCAGAGGCAGCACTCCATGCCAGAAAGATGCTAATAACCTTAAACTTAGGCATTTATACTCTATATAGCTCATGGGAAATAAGTAGAAAGGAACTCAGAATTAGACATCACTTGGAAAGCGAGTTATATCTCTTCATGTAAGTGGTGCAGTATTGAAGTAATCTAATTTTATACAGAACCACTGTGTCACAGATTTTTATGAATTTTGTATATTTATATGTATCTGTATATGTATTTGGCAGATACTCAGAATATTATAATAATAGAATGGTTTGAGTTGGAAGGGACCTTAAAGATAATTTAGTTCTAACCTCCCTGCCATGGGCAGGGAGAGCTTCCACTAGACCAGGTTGCTCAAAGCCCTGTCCAGCCTGGCCTTGAACACCGCCAGGGATGGGGCAGCCATAACTCTGGGCAACCTGTGCAAGTGTCTCACCACTCTCACAGTGAAGAATTTCTTCCTTGTATCTAATGTAAACCTCCCTTTTGTCAGCTTAAATCCATTCCCACTTGTCCTGTCTCTACATGCCTTTGTAAAAAGTCCCTCTCCAGATTTCTGGTCGGCCCCTTCAGGTACTGAAAAGATGCTCGAAGGTCTCCCCAGAGCCTTCTCTTCTGCAGGCTGAATAAGTCCAACTCTCCCAGCCTGTCTTCACAGAAGAGGTGCTCTAGCCTTTGATCAACTTTGTGGCCTCCTCTGGACTTGCTCCAAAAGCTTCATGTCCCTATTGTGTTGGGTGCCCCAAAGCTGGATACAGTACTGCAGGTGGGGTCCCATGAGAGCAGAGTAGAGGGGCAGGATCACCTCCCTCATTTGGCCAACTGTTGCTGGCCAATAGCCAGTAGATCTTTACTGGCTATCTGTTGCGTTGATTGCCCTTCTGGGGCTTGACCTTGCAACAGGCTGGACGAGTATGATGCTTAGATACTTCTCATATTTATCCTTTTGGTGCCAGGCTGACACTGGACTGCAAAGGATCTGATAAGGCATCTCAGCAATGGCAAAGATGAAGAAGGGTTGCTGGAAGTGAACTCAGATGATGTTCTGCATGCTTAAAATGTGCTATCTTGGCCATGGGAAATTTCAGTGAGAATAAAAACATCCTGCAAACCATCATAATTTCTTGCCAAATGGGTCATCGAAGTACAATCCTGTGACTATTCGTTGTAACTGGATTTGCTGTACCTTAATGACTTTCTCTGATTATTTCCTGCCAAAGTGCTGGGATGTAGGGGAGCTGCCCAGTTCCATATTTCAAGTACTGAGTGGGTTGTAGTTGAGGAGAAACACATCCCTGCTTTTTGTGCGTGGCACCTTCCACATTGGTGAGGAGAATGTAAATGCAGTTATTTGCCTTCTAGACAGACTTATTGTGAGAGGTGGATGCCCTTATGGGAGCAGAAGGTGATTGGATTGAGACCAGCAGCAGTAGATGGTGATGGGCTCTGTGGATTTTAAGATGTTGATGCAGGGCCAGTGTGTCAGGGAACATTTCTCATTTTGTTTACCTTGCACTCCCAATGTCCAGACAAGCCCAGGAGAGATAGTCCACAGCCAGCCCCAAACAAATAGACCATGTAGCATTTGTTCAGTTCTGGTCATTACCAAAACTGGAGGTTGGCCAAGTCAGTGGAGTTAATTCTGGCATCAAATACATGTTATGTTTCCCGTTCAGAAGATGGGTTTGAGGAGTATGCTCATTTAGTGCTTGAAAATGCATGGCTTTCTGCCTTGTTTTATGAGACGACTTGCAGTATGTTGATATAATTCCACACTTAGTCATGTGTTATTTACATAGTGTTTGCACCTCACTGTTCTCTGCATCAGTGCCAGTGCCCTGATATTTCTGCAATTTATTTTTATGATCTTGGTGTTGAAACAGCTGTAAAAACAACTAGTGAAAATGAGCCAGCTGCTGGAGTTTCTGAGTCTGGTTTGTAGTAGGCATTTTCTGAAAGGCAAAGAGGGATGCAAAATAGCAAATAAACTTAATCTCATGACTAAATACAATTCCTTTTAACAAAAACAAGTTAGGTGGCTAAATTTTGGCTGCTGAAGGGGTTTAAATCACTAATAAATGAAATAATGCAACTGCTTTGTATAGAAAGTATCCAAAGACATACTACTGCTTTAAAGGAGATTTTGTACTTGCCTGTGAGGACTTGGAAGCAGTTGAATGCCATTTTTCCTACATCTCATTTGTTTTAGTATTGCAGAAATACTTTAAGATATAAAGTTTACCAGACAAAGGTAAAGGGTAGCGTTTTCCCTGGCCAGCTAAAATCCAAATGCTTAGTTTGTACACTGGTGTCAACATCGGTGAAATGGGACTTTGATGTATTAAATTAAAAATAGCCTTTCATCCAAGCAGTTAATTGCTTTTGACTTTGGTATTTAGATTCTTGTTTGTGGCCCAAGTGTAATGGGGACCTGGTGTCCTTAACACTGCAGTGGTACACGTAATTATTGTATTTGAACTCTGCCTTTGTTCCTGCCTTGAGTCTGGCCTATGTAGCAGAGATAAACTGATCAGGTGAGCTGAAGCTGGGAGATGTGGTTGTGCAACAAGGAGGAGGGGGTAGCCTAAGTGTAATGATTTTGTTCTTCACTTTTTTCAATTGCTGTAACTTACCCGCTGTTTACAATGTGTTTGCTAATTCACTTCCGAAGGATGTGAGTTGGAGGGCTGCTCCTTGGCATTTACTTTGGCCTAGCAAAAGCACAGCAGCATCCAAGAGATTTCTGCTCATATTAAAAAAAGTACTAATTATGACTTGGGTGCATTTCCTTTTGGAGAGAATGATCTCATATAGCACAGATAAGTCTGTCCTCACTGGAAATGATGATACATTTTCAACATACATGGTGTTGAACAGAGGTAGGGTGCAAGTCAATTTCATAAAACTTATTGTGCATGGATGAAGTAGTTTCTTGGAGATTATCTGACCATTGCTTACTATAAATTACTTTGCTTAACTTGTCTTCCTCTTCCTAAAGAGCTAAGGTAACAAGTGAGAGAGCTTGGGCATCCAGGGATAAAGCTGTACAGTTTCCAGAGGCTGCTTGGCCACTGCTTTGTTGCATTCGTCATTAACTGTTACAGAGCAAAGTGAATTAAAAATATTGTAAGAGCCCAGAAGTGTGGGCAGACATTTCTGAAAAGGCACTGAGAAAGCAAGCTATTAGTTTTTCTAGTGGTAGTAAAATCTCTATTTGCAGCTCCAGTTTGGAAGGAGGCAAGTTTCAGTTCAGAAACCTCACTGCAGTATCTAATATACTCTGCAGCCCTAGAGCTGCAGTTTTCAGAGTGTGTACTCTGAAGGTACATAACCCTCATAGAAACCTTCTGTCAGTGTGATCTGAGGGTTTATCAGCTGGTGTGTTTTTGTTCAGTTGAAATTGTAGTCCTAGGCGCAAAACCCCCAATCTTTGCTCTCTTGAGAGCCAAGTACATTTGTATGTTTTGCAGGGACGCTCTGCTCAGGTAAATGTGACAGTGCAAGTGTTCTGGGTGACTCTAGATGAATCCTAAAGGGGCAGGAGAAAGATGTTATTTTCCTTTTTCTGAGAAGAGTATCACCAAGTGATTTAAGTCTTGATCCCGCAACATGTACTTGGCTGTGAAACCTCTGTGCTCAGGTTGAGGCATGTTAACATCAGTGTGCACAGGGCAGTTAAGTTTTAATCACGGAGATCAGAATCCAGGATCCAGCCCAAAGCAGGGACATGACAACAGGCTGCGTGTGGGTGTTAAAAACAGGTATAAATGCACAGCAGATATGGTAGGTGGGGAAGTTCTTCCGAAGGGAGCATAAGTATGAATAGCAGGAAGAAAGAAGGCAAAGGAAAAATGGGCTGAAAACCACTCCTGACTGGAATCCATTGATCTATTTATTTCTTCTTGCTTGATTATATTGCAGTGTATTTTGCAATGATGTAACACTATCCAAAGTGCTGTATCAATTGTCAGAGTGATGGCCTTGTCTACCAAATGAATGTGTGTTTCTGGTCTACCTTAGAAGCTGAGCACGTATCCTTGCAATGCTGATGTGTTTTACTATGATCAGGAACATATTGCTGTATAGGGGATTGGAGCCGGAATGCCAGGCTTGGACTTGTCTCCTGCCTGCAGTGTTTAGGATGTTTTATTCTTTTCCCATTCTGATGTTTGGAACCAATAGATCATTGCCTGTGAAGCTGTCTTTCTCAGGCTCTAACAGCTGTGCAAGTTCCTGAGTAGGCAAGAAAGACTGCCAGTGGTAGTCTACAAAGAAGAGAAACATGTTATTCAAGCACTTAAGCACAGTGAAATTTCATTGTTAATTTTGCTCACTGGTGTGTTTGTGGTTAGAGTCATATTTTATTCTGTTTATGCAAACACTGATTAGCATCTATAGGTCTCAGTTTGAGTTGTGCTTCAACTGAAAATATCAGAACTTGAAACTCAAAATCCTGAGCTTTTTGAGCTTAACAAACTTATTAATAAACTTAATAGGGAAGCATGAAGAGCCTTTTGACCATGAAGGTTAAGCATATGACTGCATGATTGTTTGTACAAAATCCATCTTTAAGATCCACCTCTGTCCAGAGATAGTTAGAAAGTTTAGTTTTAACAAGGCTGAGCAGCCACATAAAACTTTGTCAAGTTTAATTCCACACTTCAGCTTTGATTTTGGCACACTACTTGTGCCTTGAGTTGACACACCAAAATTATACATGATTTGCAAAATGTCTGTAGAAAGCGTGGCTGGATGCACACTCACTTTGGTCAAGTGGTGCTTGTATGAGGGAATATGGAGCTATTCTTGTATGTACTGCCACCATTCCATTAAATGGGCTTAGTAAAACAAAGCAAAAAAAAAGCTTGCTTGTCTGGTGAGGTATATTAAGCCTTCGAGAAGCAGAGGCTTCTTTATTATTTGCTTAAAGCAGCAAGCCTTCAGCGAATATTAAATGGGGAGGTACAGCAGTGAGGCGCACACTGCTTTCCTTAGTCCAAAGATGTTTTGTAAGTTCATTCCTTGTTACTGCCTATAATCCAGGAGAACTCATCTCAAGAAACAGCTGTCTTCCTCAGTCCTAGTCGAAATATCTTGCATTGTACTTGAACAAATCTTTTGCTTCTTTCCTACTTTTTAGCTACTGAGTTCAGTATTGTTACTGTCTCAGCTGATGAGGTGCTTAAGAATAAGCAGACAGATACTAAATGCTTTTCTAGCACACCTTTATATCCGGAGCATATTTCTTTTCTGGCTGAGTTGAAAGGAGCAAGTTACTGCCTGGATAATAATCTAATGATTTACCTTTTCCTCTATATTTTTCTTGTCAGCAGGAGACTTGCCCAGTTCCAGCATGGAAGAACACAATGGCTCTGCAGAGACT
>JBCJKH010013319.1:0-15254 GCA_039877255.1 Loriculus beryllinus | reverse complement strand
TTTACAGGTCAGTCTTGCAGTATTAGTCTGGTTAAGGACAACAGGGTGCCTATGAGGGTAGGCAGGTCCAGTGGCACTCAGGTATCTTCAGGTTCCTTTAGGTAGACTCCCGGTTATAGATAAGGTGATGTTTTTCTGGTTCACTATTCACAGCTGCATGTTTGATACTAAACTTAACATGGCATCAGAGTTCCAGAAAATATCCCTGTCCTTGTCTTTCCTTCATGTGGTTGACATACAGGAAACCTGTGTCCTGTTTGTCACTGTCTCTGAGATGGCTTTAGGTTCACAGCTCTCACATGTCCACTGATCTGCAGACACTCTGTCACATAGAGGTTATGGTATTTGCTGGGCTTAAGAGGAGTCCAATGAAACACTAGAGGGTTTCTCCTAAATTTGTTATCTCAAAAACTTTGGTCTTCCATCTGAGGATAATGAACAAGGATCTTACTGAAAAGATTTGCAGGCAAAATATCAATGCTTCATACTGACAAAATCATTATCTTGTCCTGATTAATAGATTAATCGTCCTTGTAGCATGACAAAAATCATTATCTACATTTTACTGATTGACAATTGTTGTAGTCTACATTTTGCAGAATAATCCCTTATCTGTATGCTTAATTTTTTGAGGTATCAGACCCTAGTTTATTTTAAAAGAGATGATTTTCCATAGTTAAAGTCTTGAGAAACTTCAGACCCTCATACTTGGTTACCAAGAATTTTTGAAAATTAAATTAATTAATATATTTGAGAAATAAATCAATATATCTTTTAGAATCATAGTAAAGAATTACCAGTAAAACAATATTAGAATTCAATATGGTATGAATTTCAGGCCCAGCTACTATAAACTGACCTCATCTTTTAGGACTTTTTTAAATGCAAAACATGATGAAAAGAAATGGATTAAATTATTGGAGGAAAAAAATAATCTTAGAATTTTCTCATTTAAAAGGAGAAGAGGTAGTGACACATCTGAAGATTGTGTAGGCTTTTGTCATATAGAAGGGTCTGCAATACAAGAATTGTTCTGGACAGGTTGAAGCGCATATACTACATCTTACATACATTAATTGTGCCAGTTGAGAGAAAAATGGTGACCATCACAGAAAAACAAACTGTCCTGGGTTCAGCAGTAGCAGTCATTTTTCTCCTTCTTAGTAGCTGGTAGAGTGCTGTGTTTTTGACTTTCAGCCTGGGAACAGTGCTGATAACATCGATGTTTTTAGTTGCTGCTAAGTCATGTTTACTCTGACCAAGGACTTTCTGAGTCTCGTGCTCTGCCAGGGAGGAGGGGAAGCTGGGAGGAAGCAGAGACAGGACACCTGACCCAAACTAGTCAAAGAGGTATTCCATAACACTGCATGTCATGCCCAGTATATAAACTGAAGGCAGTTACCTGGAAGGGTTGGATCACTGCTTGGGCTGGGCTGAGTATCGGTGAACGGTTGTATTCTCTTCCCTTGTTATTTCCTTTATCATTATTATTACTGGTGGTAGCAGTAGTGATTTGTGTTATATACCTTAGTTACTAAACTGTTCCTATCTCAACCTGTGGAAGTTACATTCTTTTGATTCTCCTCCCCATCGCTCTGGGAGTGGGGGGAGGAAGAGAGGAGGGAGTGAGAGAACGGCTGTATGGTGCTGAATTACCAGCTGGGCTTAAACCACAGCACAAACAAACAAACAAAAAAACAACAACAACAACAACAACAACAACAAAAAACCCAACCAAAAAAAAAAAAAAACAAAAAACCCAAACCCAAAACCCAACAAAAACCAACCAACCAACCAAAAAAACCCCACCCAAATCCCAGTAAAAAGTAATATTCCAGGTAGCTTTAAAATTCACATCCTAATCATTCATGCATTTTTTGAAGTTTGATGATGTCAAGATTTGTATTTCTGAGAAGGTATTTTATCAAAAGATGTCACATTGCTTTGCAGCAAACAAAGAAAATTACTATCTCTAGTTTATGCTGTATCTTCACAGCCTCCCAATTTTATGTAATAAGAAAATAAACATTATCATATAACTCATTGTTGAAACCAAAACATGTGCTTCCTAGATTTAATTTTTCTGGAGGATCATTAGGGGTGGTAATAGACACACAATTCTGTTCATGCTGCTCTCACGTCTTAGTGCTTTTATTAAAATCCCTGTGTACACTACAGGCTTTGCAAAGAAGCCTTTGTAACTTATTTGCAAGCCTCTGCTTTTTTTGTTTTTTTCTTCACAATATCTCATGAAAAATGGCTTTTTGTTTTCAACCTCAGATTTGTCCCTTATGCTAGCGAAAGTGGTGGCCAGAAAAGATTTGGAGAGGAGGGAAGTTTAAACAATGAGAAAAAGGAATCAGAAAATGAAATAAAAAAAAAAAACTCAGTGATGACATTTCCATCTTCCTGCTCCTTCCAATAAATGAAATAAAGCTGTGAGAATATGCACTAAAATGCATATTAAATATATTGAAATTAAATATATTGAAATATGAGATTTTCAATATCTTGAAATATGAGTTTCTATGAAATCAATAAGCTATGACTTTTATTGCAATTGCAGTCTATTAAAAAATAAACAATAAACTTTCTCGTACTCCCAGAGTGAATGCCATCATTCCCATTTGAAAAACATTTTCTCAGGACATATCAGAATGACACCATAATTAAATCAACACACAGCAGGACTGGAAGGGCCTTATAGAGAGATGAAGGTCTCAGCTGTGCTTCCTAAGAAAAGGTAAGTGTGGGTGACAGCTGTAGCAGCAGTAGGTTTCACAAATCCCTTAAGCAATCTGGGAGAGAAATGAGCGAAACCCTTTCATATATGAGTTATTTCTAGTCTTTGTGGGATTTTTTTTTTTGTTGTTGTTGTTTTGTTTTTTTCCCAGGAAACCTCTGTGCAGTGCCTCATGAGCACCCCATGATAAGACAATTGCTGTTGTTGTTAAGATGAATTTTGTTGTTGTCATTGTTGCCATTCTTCATGTGGTTCTTATTGAACAGAACTGACAGTTTGATTTCACTTGCCTTCTAAATGAAAGCCTGTCCAGTGTATTCCGCAGGAGATAGTTTAATGAATCTGAAGATCTGAAATCCCCTGGTCTTTACTGTCACAAATGTTTCATGTCTAATTTGTAGAAATAGGCTGTAAAGAAAGCAGAATAAACAATGGCACATGAATTCAGAAACTTGATTCATTTCCTCTCTGAGGAATGTGGCCATAGAGACCTGCTCTCAGCATGGAACAGGCAATCACATTAATGAAAGCCAGTAAAAGGGAAATATCACATTCTTATGGAACCAACCACAGAACTTTCAGTGATTTGACTTGGAGCATGAACTTCCTTTGTTAGCCAAAGGTACTATTTGGAATGCAGGAATAACCTGAAGTGAGAGAGTTTTAGTGTAGAAAGAGATACTATTTCCCCATGAGGACAGTGAGGCAGTGGAGCAGGTCACGCTGAGAGCCTGCACCATCTTTGTTCCAACCTGTCCAAGCCCTGTGCAGCCTGGTTTGATCCCAAAGCTGGCTCTGTTTTGGGCAGCAGGTTTATACTGGAGACTTTCTTTCTGAGGCCTCTTCACAACTTGAATGGTTCTGTGAACATATTTCACAATAGAAATGTCACCAGAGCTTCTTCAGCAGACATCATTAGTAATAAGTTTACAGATATTCATTAGGACACTGTAATCAACTCACTAGAATAGCTTCTCAGCATGAAGTGGAAATCTTTCTCCTTTTCCACCATTTTCAATAAGTAACAATCATGTTGGAAAGTACTTGTAATCTAATGGATTTTTTTATAAAGCACAGTAGTCTATTAAAGGTCTCTAGACTGGTGGCTCAGCGACGTACATTTTAGATGCTCTATTTCTAGTAAAATTTGGCAGTCAACAGAAATTGCATGAAACAGTTAGAAATTGCTAAACAGAGAATGGTATTGAAATTACCTAGATTAATTTTGTAAGACAGAGTCAGTCTGAAAACAGACTTTGAGGTATAGGTACAAAGTAGTTGAGAGGAAAAGTATTATAATAAAGTTTTTAAGTTTTACTGGCTAATATTAATTTATTATTTATACTAGAAACACCCACAACTACTACTGGTCCCTTCATACCTAGTTACCTTTTCATACAGTCATTTTTTTCATCTGCTTTTATTGTATTTTGAGGACTCATGCATTGTTCATTGGGGATTAGTTGCATAAGCGAGCCATGTTCTTTGCCAGTTGCTCTTCTAACTCTTAGTAGAGCTTATAATAGGCTCTGCCTGTGAACAGTTTTTCATTCCTTCTGAGGAATTACTAGTTTCACTTTCTGTTGCTGTTTTCTTTTCCCACCTACCACCTGTTGAAGCATTGTTTTTCCTCAACACCAAGGTGGAAAATAAAATGATTTTCCTATTTGTCTTGTTAGTTTCACTGCCCTGGGATGCCTATGGTGGTTTCAGGCACAGCGGGAAATAAGGGCTGAAAAAGAGGAAATCCCAATTTACAATTGCATCATTCAGAAAATCAGTATTTTATGAGACATATTTTATTCAAAATATTATGTCATTATTTCTAGATCAATGAGAAACTCTCTAATAAGATCAGACGTGGGTACTAGCTTTGTTCCAAGAGTCATTCAGTGACTGACGCACTGCAGAAGCCAAAAGTAATAAACGTGTGGTTTCATAGCATGCAAGTTAGAACCAGACAACACATTCCAAATCTGCATCTTCTAGCCAATTTTGTTAGAGTCAGCTGCTCTTGGCTTGTGCTTTGGTTTCTGTTGGAATCAGATATCCCATATCTCCTGATAAACCATAACTCAATAAAACTCTTTTTATACTTTATGTAGGCACCACACTGGTGTTGTTGGTTTTGGGGATTTTTCTTTTTTTCTGTTTTGTTTTTGTTTTCCCTGAAGTTAGCATAATGGCATACAAGAGTCCAACAACCCAACAGCTTTCATCCTCTGTAAAACCTGCATGAATATCCACTATCTGTCCTTGTCATGCTAATCTAGTACATCTTGTGCTCCAACTTTTTTCAACAGTCAGTTTCTTTAAATAAGTATGGTTTGCATAGATTTATATGTGTGACTCTTGTCACTGATAGACTGGTCATCATTTCTCTTGCTAGAGGGATGGAGTTCAGTGTGTCAAACCTCCAACATCATTTAGCTCCAAAGAAAACTTAACTATTGTGTCGTTAGTATTGTAGGGAAAAAAACTCCAAACAAACAGAAAGACCAAACCCAAGTCAAAACCATAGAAATATTAACTAGCCTATTCAACAGAAATAGTTGAGCTGAGAAAATCCAACAGCAGAGACAGGTCTTGAGTCAATATGACCACTGGGTGTCATTGTTTACTCCACCATGTAGCGTTCCTCCCTAAGCATGGAATGCGGCTGAATATTGTCAAATTAATCTGTTCAATCATTGTCTGAAATTGGTGATCTATTTATTGGTTAGGTAAGAGTAAAGCTATTTGGCTCTTTTTTTCTTTAAAGAATAATCATGGATATTATAAAATTACTTTTATTTTTCTTCCCCAAAGTTTGTTAAGCTTTAGAAGATTGCTTTTGCACACATCAACTACTTATTAAAAAAAATAAATTGGCAAGCAGCAATTTTTCTGAAAGCATTTAAGTTATTGTAGAAAAGAATAACACTAGACAATGATACTGCGATTTATAGTTCATAGATCAAACACACTACTGGTGGAAAACTTTATTCTCCTCATGGCATTTATCCCTCACTTGGACCAACGAAGGTTTAGCTCTATTACACAGGTTATTTTGAAATAACGTCGATTGCTACTGAATACTTTACTAGATCTTTACTAGATTTTGAGGTCAGAACAATGAAGTGAATTGTCTTTATTTTCCCATGAACCCATCATTAATAAAATGCAATATAGTTATCCTTTCCACTAGTAGTTGCTTTATGTAATGTCAAACATGATTTTTCTAAGTTTGCACTCTGCTAGAAGTCCTGGGGAGCACCACATCAATTAGGTCAGCTCCTTTCCACTGTGATCAACAGCTTCTATAGCAGATTGTTTAAACCAGCTCATAAATGGAAAGGATAATTCAGTCTCCAGAGCTGTTCAGTCCCTGCTCAGACAGCCCACCTGAGTGTTAATAGCTTAGGAGAACACGTGTGAGTGAAGTACCTAACTTCTGCTTGCTGAATGATGTATTTGAATATGAACTGTATGCTGTCTGCATTAAACAGTCAACAGATGCCAACATTCAGTACTTCATGACAAATACACCTCATACTTGCACAAATAACTACAGTACTTCGTGTCTGTTCACTTTTAAGTGGCAACTGTTGACTTTTGAATGCTTTGAGAATATTTCATAGCTGTTGTATGTTATTGTCAAAAGATAAATTCTCCCAAAACAAGGGAAAGACAAAGGACTGAAATCATTATGGGTAAGTGCAACAAAGGAAAAAATAAAACCAGAAAGAAAAGTATAAATTAAATAGAATTGGCAATAAGAATATTGCTCCTAACTTTACTTCTTAAACATTTCAGTGCCAGTGTATTTTCTCATAATAAATCAATGCCATTCCTTTACTACACCTAAAGAAAAAGGGATCTGATATATTGAGTTGTCTTAAGAAATAAAAGAAGGATGAAGTACAGCCCTCTTCTCCTGATTGCCAGTTTCATGCTCCATCTCCAGGACTGTGGTGTCTCTGTTTGAAGGCCAAAGATAAGTTGGCTCAGATGGTGCAAACACTGTGAAAGCCTCAGCAGCCAGAGAGATTAATGAAACTGAGTGAACAGGAAGGAAAAGACCAAGCCAAGGAGAAATAAAAGCCAAGAAGTACAGCCCAAGGTATTCATTTAGCAAAGGCTGTGTCTCTGAAAGAATATTTTTTCTACTCATTTTCCCATGAAAGGATAGGTCACTTTGTATAAACAGAAAAACACATTTTTAATCAATTTTGAATTATTTCCTTTGCATAGATTTCGTTTTAATTTGAAGACAGACCCACTATAAAACACTTCAATTTTTTTCTTTCTCATTAGAAGTGAGAAGGGTTTACTTAACCAAACATACGGTTTGGTTCATATTTATTTTCTTTTTTAAATTTTTAAGTTTATTTGCATTTCTATTTAAATATGAAGTTTGGGAAGAGGTGTGGATATATTATTTCAGTACTTTTAAAAGTAAACTACATTGAAACATTTACATTTCTCTCACATTAGCTGGTTCTTGATAGTGTTCTTGAATCTTTGACCATATTTATGAAGGCAGCCCTTTTCAAGGAGGAAAGCTCTTTCAAGCTTAGGAACATTTAGTGTGGAACATTTAGCATTACTGCCATTTTTATTGTCACCAGACATTAGGAGCCTTTTATGTTTCTCTGAATCTGTTCTTCTCACTGGTTGTTTTTGTTGGTGGTTTTGTTTGTTTTGTTTGTGTTTTGGTTTTAGTTTGGTTTGGGTTTTCTGAGGGGTGCGGATTCACTCTTGGAAATACACATAAGAATAAGGCACATAGTAAAACTAGATTATACATTAAAAAAAAAAAAATACTTCAACTTCTTCATTATATTGAATCAGTCTCCAGATTAGAAATG
The DNA here is from genome assembly GCA_039877255.1 of Loriculus beryllinus. Classification (NCBI taxonomy): domain Eukaryota; kingdom Metazoa; phylum Chordata; class Aves; order Psittaciformes; family Psittacidae; genus Loriculus; species Loriculus beryllinus. The sequence continues at coordinate 7,661 of JBCJKH010013319.1, read as the reverse complement.
GAAAGATTGAAAAATATATGTGAGATTATGAGCCTTCTGTCAATTTTAGAAAAAAGTTCTAGATATTTCTAGGAAAAGCTTAGAAAAGCAATTCTCACCTCCTCAGCTCCATGTGGATTTCCTTTCTGCTGCACAGAAGATGATTTAGAGACTTTTTTTAGCCCTCTCCTCCATGCAGTCTGTAGCCCCAGACTAATTGTAGACACTTCAGTCTTTTGCTCTTAGCTACTAACTAGAAGACAGTAAATTGTTGTCAGAAGAGCAGTACTGATACAAGTTTAAGAAAGTGAATGAACATGTGCTTTGTATGTACTTTGATGACCCAGTCTGGTATTTGACAGAGCACTCTCATGTTTGATAAAAGTATTGAATGAACAGCTATAAGGAAGTCAGTACTGTGGATTATCTCATCTGAAAGGTGACTTGAATACTTGCATTTTGTTTTTAAGGAAGACATTTAGAAAGTCAAAGTCAGACATTCACAAGCATACGTATCTCAAAAATACAAAGGAAAATCAGACAAATATAGAGTAAAAAGCATATTACTTGCTAGAGTAATACAGAAGACTAAGTTCATAGAATAAGAATAAATATTGGTCACTATTTTCCAGATTGCGTTAACATAAAATAAAATAAAAAAGATTATTCAGTATAAATATTGTACTTTTCAATCAGAAAGAATATCTGAGACATAAGCAGAATGTTTAATCTGTCTTCATCAGACATGTTCAGTCATCTCTGAATTATTGTTTTATCAAATGAAAATTCACCAAGTGCTTTCAAACAGCATCTGACCTGGAAACACTAGGTTGATGTTACTCCACCTACAGCTGAGCTTCTGAAGAATTGTTTAGTGTCGGTATGGGCTAATGATCCATACAAACAGATCTGTCAAATCCTCAGTGGAATTTTTATCTTTCTCCAAGACATTAAAACAACTGACATTGGGCAAAGAACAAATGCCATTAGTGTTCTGTGTCATGTGTGCACTATTTAATGAATAAAGATACAATATAACCTACAACCTTTGAACACAAGTAAAAGCTTTTTTAGAGTGTTACACCATTTCATCTTCCAATTCTGTTGCTGCACACTGAGCATGGTACATGCAAATAGTTAAATGCTGTTCTCTTTAATTTTTCACTCATCAGTTCATTTAAAAGTACACAGGAGACTTGTAGTCTGGCAGCTCTGCAAAAGAGGAATAGATTTTTTCCATGCCAGCAAAAGTGTTTGTCACGGATAATGATTGAAATACCAGGCCCTTGGAAAGCCTTGTTTTTTTATAAATGCACCCTTTTAAAACTGAGCTTCAGCTCAACATGTCTGAAAGATGTGTGCACCTGATCATGTACGCATTCAATGAAAAAGTAATTCCAGAAGTCTTATGAACTATTCTTTTGTTTCACATATGTAAATATCTAAAGATGTATGCACATGTATATATGCCTAAATTTTTTCACAGTGGAGTTCTTGATGAGTTTTGTTATCCCACCAAAATGTTGTTAGTTTGTATTTCCCTCACAAACTTGTAAAATTAAATCTTTTAAAAGACTATGTGCAATTTTCTCTTTCCCTTTCTCCCTTTCTTATTTGTAATACACTTCTTATTTTATAACATCTCTATACTATTCTCTTCAATGTTACTGAGATAAGGTATTATCCATTTGCTAGTAAGACAAATAATGATTTCTAAACTAGTACAGCTATTGTAGCATTAACCCTTCTTTCCTTGGAAAAGGGCAGCTCTGAGAAACCCGAAGTAAAATTCATTTAATCTTATCTTACCCATTATAACAGAAATCCAGAACCTCAGGAACAAAGTCATTACAAAAATAAGGATTTTAAATAGAGTCATATTAGTCTACTTCTTTGCCTTTTTTTCCTGCAACCAGCTGAGGTTGCAATAATCGCATTACAGCTTGTTTCATAGAGTGTAAAAGACGTACAATGGATACTAGAACCACGAGAATATAAAAATAATTGATAAAAAAATTATGGTGAGGAAAGTTGTTCGTACCACCTGTACAGAAGTGACCCAGAGAAACCTACTTACTGTAAATGATTCTCCCAGTCTACTTTTGAAAATTATGGTTTGTGAATATTTTGGCAATTTGAGTTCCTTTAATGCAAAAAGATAAGAGATGAACAAATACAAGATGTGACAGATTTTCAAAAAAATAATCAGCTATGAAATTAATTTCTCACTAAAAGGTAATATAAAGTGAAAATATCACACAGCAACAGTGTGGTGGTCTAACTTATATGTAAAGCCTTAAGCTTAACGAAAAGTGTAGGTCTTAACTTCAAAAAAAAGATTTACACTGGTGGCCACCAAAATCCTTGCATAAGCTTCTCTGAAAACCCAGCATATTTAGGTTTTATGCACTTATCTGAGGTCTGTAAATGTTTATATCACAGATTTCATGATTATGTGTTGGTTTTCTTCTAAGTTCCATAACGTTCTTATAAAATAAATCTGCAAAAGCCAGCATTTATCTTCTGCATTATCTGCTCAAAACAGATGCAAATGAAAATCAAATTCTATTAGATTACCTTCACTGCTTTTTAAACAGTAAAAGTGCTTAGATGTAGACTAGTAGGAGCATTTGGTGTGCATTAAAAGGTAACTAAATTGCTACATGCTGCTTGATCCACATTTAGAGCACAATGGTAACTTATGCCCTTAATTGTATTCTATTTTACCTAAATGCGTGTGTTGTATGACTGACTGCATGATAACCAACTAACACTGTGATGCTGCTTCAGACAAAACTTTAAAATGCAGAGCTTTATTTGATGGGGTAGTAGTTGAAAATTTTAAAGGCTAAGAGGATGATCTTTCATATCAAGCTTTTATGTCATCAGAGCACATGGATTTAATCTATGCTTTTACTTGTATAGGACCTACAGGGAAAGAAAATATTAAGCTAAAATAAAATTAGGAAATGTTGTCCATTTCATGTGACACAAAAAAAGAATGTAGCACTTTTGTTAGCAAGTATTTGACTCATTGGATAGGTAAATTTTAAAAAGATCTATATGATTTGTAGCAGAAGCTATGAGAATCTGATTTAATGATTTTGTTAGATACAATGGCTACTTCCCACAGTCAGAGAAGAAATCTTTTCCAATGCAAAGTAAAGTACTTGCAATAGCTTGTCTAAAAGCTTTTCTTTTGTATCACCAGGAACATTTACATCTTTCTAAAAGAGTAAGTGTGAGGCATAGCCATCATTGAGTCATGACTCAGACATGGTGTTATGAGATCCACTGGACATTATTGAACAGTGAACTGCATGTTACAATTTCTTATTTCTTCTCGTTTGGTTTAATTTGAAATTATTTCACAGTTTTTCAAAAATGCTAATTTTTCTCCTTCGATATAGAGTGTTAATTTTCTACTCTTCAAACAATACTTTCACTGTCCACTTTAAGTCTTGAGAGAATGGGAGTGAAAGGAGTCTATGAGTAGCAGGATGAAAGGGTGGTATGTGGTGGTAAGATAAAGGGCCTCTTGCCTTTGGCATGTGACTTGTGCTCTCCTGGAGATACATTCGGTGACATATGTCCTCAGATCAAAAATTAAAATGCGTCCTTTCAGTACCCTAACATTTCACATGGCAGAACTTGGATATAGCATGGAAGTGGAAACCTGAAGCAGAGCTGTGCAGCTCAACTCTGAATCTTGAAACCCTTGCGTTTTTCAGTGTCAGGAAATAACACTTGTGTTATAATGTGATACATTGTTTAAAAGCAATTATACTGGCAGGGAGGCTTTTTATTTTAAAATGTTTCTTTTAAGCACTCCACGGAGAACACCTCTTTTATTGAACCCTCATCTGAAATAACAAGTCATATATGGTTTGGCCTAGATACACTTACTATTAGGAATCATGCTTATTAGCAATTATTGGGAATCATCAATATAAAAGGTTAAAAATTATTTTTTCTTAAATTAAGTATGTGGACAAAACTATTGCTTTTAACAGATTTCTAATATTGTGTCTGCATCCTGTTTATTTTTCTGATCCTTGACTGGCTGTTCTCAAAAGAGAAGGTTGCAGTGCCCTGTAGGTGTGATTTTAAGGTGTCCTTAGTTTATGCCACAGACCTGAAAATCCAGGGCAGTTAGCAGCTGCTCTTGGTGAAAATCTGCTTATACCTCTTCTAACTACTTGCTAGAAAAAACAGTGGCAGCCATTGTTTTAGGCCTCACTCTTCATCCTCAATGCAGACAAATTCAGAGTTTTAAGTGCTAACAAACTTTGAATTAGCTTTTCTTCCATGTTTCCTGTATGTATGCTAAAGAAAAATGATTTGCACAGACGTAATGAATACATAGTGTACAGGCTGCAAGGAGATCCCTGTCTGCTCGGAAGAGGGCTTCAAAAAAAAAAAATCTGTCCTGTTGATAAAAGGAACTTGGACAATGGACTGTCTGTATCCCACCTTTACACCTAGGACTCAGGAGGTAGGAGCCAGTCATCTAACCATCATCACTAAGAAATATTTCTTATAACCTATAGTTTCTGAGACACTGCCCAGAGATTGATAGACATGACGCTACATGAAGAGGTGACATATGCAGTTCTCAAGTAGCATTTGGAGACTAGGGGAGATATGCTAGATCTTAGCAAATAGCTGTGTTGAAGAAACTGACTCTCAACCACAAATAAGGTACCTGTCTATTTCATTTGTAGTGTGATATTATCACTTGCAGTGTGCTATTATCATTTGCAGTGTGCCATTTTCACTTGCAGCATGTCTAAATAGAACTTAAGCTGAGGCAAACACTTAAACATACAGAATTTTTCAGCAAGCTTCAGCCTAGCAATATAACCACATTTTAGTACTTCATCTTATAGGACACAGGTTTTGTCACATTAAGGCAATCCTCAAGTTTAAGAAGAAGGTGCTCTTTCTCATATTTTCCTTGTTGCTAGGACAATATCAAAACCAGACTGCTTTAATTGTTTCATGTCAATCTTTGTCAGTGCCTTCAATTTTTCATAGACAGAGTGGAATTCAAAGCAACTCCTACTGTGTTCAAACAGTGTTAAGGCCACTGTGAACTTAGCACCAGTATGCAACAGAATTAGTGGAGTAAAAGAGGAACTTTAAACAATGTTATTAAGTATGACTTGAACACATCTTATGTTTACTTTTCACATCAAATGTAGTCTGATTGCCTGTTTCTATTAATATATATATATAAATGTGCCAGTCATTTACAATTGTAAAAATATTCTGTCCTTTACTGTTTAATTCTGACAGAAAACTTGATGAACCAAAATGTTGCATAGTTTTTTGAAAGTCCCTCAATCATTTCTCATTCAACCAGCCAGACTGAATCCTGTTTAATTACTGGACTACTGAAACTAGGATCTTTTTAGTTAATGCTTTTGAAGTGATTCAGTCTCAAAGGAAGCATCACTCTCCAGTCTAGTAAACCCGTAGAAACTGCTAAAGTAGGAGATTCACTCAAGTGGCGGTAGCCTTATAATCTCAGTTTTTCTTGAGCACTCTAACAAATTTGTTAGCATTTCTCTTTGTTCATATCCTGTAGTCTATTAACAAGGAAACAAACTAGTGAGTGAAATCCTCAGTGCACTGAAAGACAATTACAAAGCTCTCATGGAGTTCAACAGTGACCAAAGTTTCACACAGTTCAACAGGCATTTAACCCTCTATGATTGCTTAGAAATTCCTAATAATGATACTTTCTTCATCTATTTGAAATTAGCTTAGTTTTCATTGTTTCTTTAACTTATGTTGTACTTTTTTGGAGAGATCCTTTGAACTAATGTTCAAGATTGAAAAGTCTGCACAGATAATATATTAAGGCAGAGGAAATCACTTTATAATTATACTTTTCTGAAAATAGCATTCTGACAAGTTTTTTGCTCATCCACCCACCCAATCTGATGACATTCTGGAGGGTAGACTTTTGAGGTGGTATTTATCCTTACACTTTGTTGTTTTTTCTCTTGTGTTAAAGCATTCTCAGAGTTGAATTTTCTTCTATAATTATCAATTTCTTCCTCTGAAGGATGTCTTCTTCTCAATCAATCTCACTGCCTGTTAGATTCCAGGGGAAGCAATAAAATCCAATGTGCTGTTGTTTTTTTTCCTGCAGACTAAAACTGCAGTAGAGTTCCATGATCACATCTTAACACTTGGAAGCAAAAAACCAGGGAGTTTAAAAGCCTGACTATCAATATCTACAGCAAAGCAGCCTTACAAATTTAACTGTTCCTCTATCTTTTTCTGCTGATTCCCTCAGCTCATTTCTGACTTTTATGTACTTTCTGCTCTACTTCTTTTCTATGATACAGTTATTTAGATCTGCATTCTCTATGCAAGAAGCTGGGATCAAAAGGTCTTTTTGTCCACATGTGCCAATGTTTAACTTTTAAATGGTTAAAGGTTAAATAATTCAGAGCAGTATTTGCACATAGTTTTTCATATTAGTAATTTTCTTTACATGTCAACATATTTTTATTTATGGATTTTTTTTTTTTTTTTTTTTAAGGTCAGTGACTAGATCCTTTAATCTTAATATGTTCCTAAAAGCTTTAATGTATTTCATTAAATAGATGTGTCTAAAGAGATCTTGCAAAATGCATTAAGAAATCCAAGATAGATTTCCCTTAGCCTAAAAAAAAAATAAAAAAATAAATAATCGCTTTGGGCCAGTTTAAGAGATTATTCCTCTGTAGCTAAATGGAAGAATACAAGTGCCTTTTAAAATGACTATTTAACATCAAACTTCTGTAAGTTCTTAAATCACTGTTAAAGGGTAATTTTTTAAAAACATTTAACTTCCATTAAGTGTGAGATTCTGCTTTTTTAGAGGATCTTCCTGCACCAAAGTTAGAATAATGCAAACAAACCTCTTGTTTTTCTTTTTGTTGTTTGTTTTATTGTTGCTGTTTTTTTTTATCAGTCTCTATATAATTTTCTAATAAAACTCAAATTTCAGAATATTTAATACATTCACAAATGTTTGGGGGATATTTTTTTCCTGAAATTAGTTATTTAGTACACATACTATTTTATTAAATACTTAGATACAGATGGTACCTTCAGAGAACAACAGAATTTGTGGAAAAGAAATGAAGAATCAGCAGAAGGATTTTTTCCATTAAGGAGCAAACATCGTAGGGAAATGAACATAAAAGGATGTTTTTCAGCAACTTCAAAATATTTCTCTTAGTATTTTCAAGCTTTAAGTGACTAAACCTTGGAGAAAACATGTAGTTTTTCAGGAATTTCTTAATTTCAATTACTAACTCTTCCATGCCTAACACCATTAGAAAGTACATCACTAATAAGTCTCTGAAAGAAAGAAGTACATCGTGTATACATACTGGCTTTCAGTTATGAAAAATAAACAGCTGGGTCTGAAAGACAGGTTTCTTTTCTTTTCTTTAAATACTGTTTCTGCTAAAGGGTCATTCTCAGCACAAAAGGGCAATATGGCAAGAAATAGGTTTTCTTGATCATTGAAAAAGAAAAAATACAGTTCTCGAGAGCTGTAAGAAAAGATTAAAGGACTTCAAGTGCTCTGATACCACTAGGAGGAAAGGGAAAAAAAGGGCTTCAAAAGAGTTAGAAATGGACAAAAATGAATTAGAAAATTGAAAAATAGGCTTAAA
>JBCJKH010013318.1:0-12586 GCA_039877255.1 Loriculus beryllinus | reverse complement strand
GGATTATTCATTTACTTATGGGCTTCCCTATGGTGTTCATCACGCAAAGCTCTGTGAGCTTCATAAAAGTTAATTTATCTTAAAACCTCTCTGAAGTGACAGGATAATATATCCCACTTTGCAGATAGGCAGAGGCACACAAGCAAGAGCCAATGCTGAGCTACCCAGGACCCAGGTCATGGGGCTTTGTCATGTTTTGCAATAATTTGCACCTTCAGGTACAACCCCCATTTACTTAAATTGTAAATGTGATTGCTCACTGCTTCCTTATCCCAGCCTTCAGGATCTTGAGGTGGGGATTCAGGAATGGGAAGCACACCGCTACTGACCATCTGTGAAACATGTGATGTAAGGAACTGCATAGCATTGTTCAGGAACAACAGTCAGAGACAGACTGTACTTTTCCAAGCCAGATCCTCGATGCCTTGAGGGGAAAGCATCCTTTCTCTTCCAATAATTATAAGAAATAAGGCATAAGTACTACATACAATGGCATCCTTTACTTCCTGGGTTTGAGCAGGAAGCCATTCTTAGACTAGGACAATTTTGTTCACTTAGTGAACTATGAGCTGAGGTTAAAAAACAGAGGAGTTCACTTGAAGTGAAGCTTGCTCATAGTTGCGTGCAAATGAAAAAAATTTATTGAGAAAATGGACTAACTTAATTATTACATTTTCCAGCTTTCAACCCCTTCATTGGTGCTTCAGCTCCTTGTCACGTCTTTTTTTTTTCTCTTGCCTTTCTCCTTTTTCTCCAGATGCTAGTTGCGGGGGGTTTTGTGCAACTAGTGCCTTTGCAGGTCTGTTCCCTCTGTGAAAAGTCATATATGTGCCTAGAAGCCCGTGTTCACTCATTGTTGGCTAAATTCCTCATAGCCTTGAATGCTGACTAAGGGATGTGAGCTGTTACTGAGTACATGCAACCCATATTTTTTTCAGATCTTTGAATCTGGCCAGATATGCAAGAATTTTCATGAGTGGCAAAGGTACAATGACCAAACACGAATGCTATAACATTTATTTGCCAACATATTTGACAACTATATAAAATAACATGTCCTTGATCTGAAGAGTCAGAATGCAAAGGTATGCCAAATAAAAGATCTTAAAGGTAAAACAGTACTTATTTCTAACCTTTCTTATAATTGCCTCCTCTTCCTGATTTCATAGATAGTTGATATATGTGTGAATAAAAGTGGGGAAAAACCCATAAACCTAACCACCATCTCAAACTCTGTAAGACATGAATCACACAGAAACATCACAGCCCAAGTGCTTAGTTTCTCAAAATTACACATTTACAAACTATGAGCATGGAGTGTATGGCTTGTGTATATGCAGAACTATAATCAGAACAAGCAATTCCACCTAAGTAACAAAAAGCATCATTTGGCAAGTATTCTTCAGACTGGCAGTGTTCCAAATGCTACTAGTTTTGAAAGGTCATACCTTTATTCTCTGTCATGACTAAGGCTATGGTGTTACTTTCATTGTGAAATAGCTATCACTTGCATTACCATTTCTGGGAGCCCCTGGTTACATAGACTCATAGTATAGTTAGGGATGGAAAGGACTTTAAGATCATCTAGTTCCAACCCCCATGTTATGGGCAGGGGCACCTCACACTAAACCATGCCACTAAAGGCTTCATCCAGCCTCACCTTGAACACTGCCAGAGATGGAGCATTCACAACCTCCTTGGGCAACTCATTCCAGCATCTCACCACTCTCACAGTAAAGAATTCCTTTCTTATACCCAATCTAAACTTCCCCTGTTTAAGTTTTAACCTGTTACCCTTGTCTTATCACTACAGTCCCTAATGAAGAGTCCTTCTCCAGCATTCTTATAGGCCCCCCTTCAAGTACTGGAAGGCTGCTATGAGGTCTCCACGCAGCCTTCTCTTCTCCAGGCTAAATAGTCCCAACTTTCTCAGCCTGTCTTTGTATGGGAAATGCTTCAGTCCCCTGATCATCCTCTGACTGTAGGCTGTCAGCTGTAGCTCTTTCTAGATCTTGGTTGATGCTGAAGTTTATTGTTATTTCTTTTCTAATGCAATTACTTTCCTAATCTGGAAGACTGACTTAACTGGACTGTTGTGTGGGCAATAGTATAACAAGCATGATAACAAAGAGGAGAAAACACATCAATTCAGTAAAAGGCATATACGTGGCTCTGAGGGTGGAGACTGTGTTGGTCATTTACTGCACTCTGCTAGTCTCTGACCAAAGCAGTAGCCTCCTGGGAGTTGGCCAGTGGTGCTGGTGGAATCCAAGAGTGATGACACACATGATGTAGCCAAACTGAAGGATTTGGCACAGTACTGATGTGTCACAGGAGCCATTCCTAGCTCCTCTTGGCCTCCTGACCTGCTATCAAACAAAGGGAAACTTGTACTTACAATACCAACCATTACAAGTAGAAAGGAGAAGAAAAATCAGTAGTTGGCAGAATCATTTGTTTAGCTTGGAAAAAATGAGCTGTTTAATATTTCAGAAAGGGGAAAATTCTCAGCAAAGAAAACAAACAGAAAGAGGACACTGCATCAGGCAACTGTTCTGCTGCAGGAATAGTGCATGGGTGATTTCCCTTTCCCCCACACCTTGATGATATGAAACCCAGCCCCTCCACCACATAAACTAAACTACTTGAAGTGCCTTACTAACTAGGTGTGGGATGGATCTGTCTCTGCATCAGAAATGGTGAGAGTTTATCTCCATAAAACTGGACAGGTATTTTTGCAATGTGAATTTTGTTTCCCCTCTAAGGCTGAGGTAAGTCTCAGGGAAATGCATTGTTCTTGAGAATTCAAGTTCTTTGGTTAGACAATGACAGACCTTTGTCAGTCTGATCAGACAGCCAAGCTACAGCAGTTACACTAATCACAGAGTCCAAAAGCCCCCTTTCCTTCAGTGCTCGTATCAAGCTGGTCCCTTCCACGCAGCTCCACCAACCCCAGGGGGAGATCAAGTAACACCATGAAGATGAGTTAAAATTCTGTTCACAGACCCACACATACCAAATCCAAACCCTGAGACGAACGGGTGCTCAGCCAGGAATCTGAGCAGAGACATTGTACTTTTATGGAGTCATTTGGGAGCCACTGTAGACCATAATAAAGGCTAACACAACATAGTAAGTATTTCAGCAAAACAGCTCGTTGTAGGGAAGATGCTCTCTGCTGTTTTACTCTTTCGTGTCTGACATACACTGTTTACTGTATGATAGGGAGAGAGCAGGAGAGAGCATGTTCACATCCCCAGCACCAACTACATGACTATATTCCAGAGCTTGGGGTACTCTGGAAGTCAGAAAAGCATGTGGTGTGCAGTGGGAAAAAGGATAATGACCATTAAAAGGAGATTCAAAAAGTTAGACTGTCTCTTTCTTTCAGTGTTTAATAATTCCAGTTACCTTTGACTGTCCCTTAACTAAGAAAAGAGGTTGCTTTAACTAAGAAAAGAGGTTCCTCTTCAGGCAGACAGAGGAACTCAAACTTTTTGCTATCATGAAGATAGAACAGTACCATCTTGTTTAGCTTTGCTGGCTGGGCTCTGCTTGAACTAGAAGTGATGCCTGAGAGAGATCTCCACCTAGGCCCCTCACCACTCTTTTCCTGGGCCATTACAATGATTTTGGCATGTACTCCTTCAGGATACTAAATAATACAGTATTGATGATAGAGATTCCTCTCCGATCGTATTTTACTCCTTAAAATGTGCTTTTCATTTTATACATGTTGTTCAGACTGTTCCTAAAAATGCTGAATGAGACCTGCCCATTAGGGCTCCATGAGATACAACACATCCTAAATATATTAGAGTACAGACCCTTCAAGTCTTAGGTGTGAAACGTCAGAAAGAAGAGAGAAGCGCTTGAGGTACTGAGGAAAGAGGCACCAGAAGAATCCCACTCATTCTCCATAGCTAGTGAGCTGGGAACTTAGTCATGGCCCTACAGAGGTGAGAGGGACATTCAGCACAGGCTCCTCTGGTGATGCCAGGGCAAGGCCTTTCAGGGCCACTAAATGGACCCACTTCTGAAATGGACAGCTGTGGATGGAGAGTTTTTCTCACGTCTTACTCTCCAGAGATAGAGCGATCTAGATGAGGGAGCAGATTTCTAATCTGTGACCCGTATTGGCTGTTTTGGGGGCACAGTTACCTTTTCTCAGGAATGAAAGCCCCCAGCTGATGATAACTGAACTTTTTATCTCCCTCACTGCTGCAGCCTTATCATATGCGGAACTTTAATCCCACACATCACTTCAGAAATATCAACATTAGAGATCTGGGTACACATTTTGAGATAAGATTTGTTCATGATAATGTTACTGACTGTGTAATTATGAAAATGAGAAAATAATCCCCTTAGGCTTTGTTGTAATGACTTCTGGGCATCTTGCATCATCATAGGCAGACAGCAGGCTTCAGGATGCCATGCATTACTGAAAGGAATGTGGAAAATCTTGTTTTGGTTGGTGTTGATGTCTCTAGTGAGGGAGAACACTATGTATCTTCACTGTGAAATTGGATCAGGTAGAAAAACATGCAATCTTTTTGAAAATAAATACCTAATTTTTAGTTCATCTTCTGTACTCTTCTCTTTTGGTGCATTGGCAAACTGCATTCCTGATGGCCACCCCTGCTGATACTGTGGCCTTGAGAGACCTTGGCTGCCTGGTCTATGCCTCTGTTCTGAATCAAAAGGCAGTGTGGAACCATTGCAGACCTGGCTGCACAGTGCAGATAACTTCATTGGCCCATGTTAATTCATAGTGTTATTACTATTTTACTGATGCAAAAAGAGTTGTTATAGGAATGAGCTTGCTGAATGTACTCTGGTCAGCATCTGGGTGTGTGATGTGTGGGCTAGACTCCCATCATGGAGAAACTGATAGGATGAACATCAGTGCACTAATGTTAGTAGAAATGAAGATGAAAACACACAACTGCACTTCCATGGAAATACTTTCTGTGATTTTGCCTCACATTAGAGCCTCTGCTGAGAAGAACACTTGAAATTACACCCTTTTTTACAAAAGATAATAAAGATGACGCTGGATTTTGCTGACCACTCAGCCTCACCTTACTGCTGAGTAAGATCATGGAACAGATCCTCCTGGAAGTTATGCTGAAGCATATGGAAGACGAGGAGGTGATTAGATGCAGCCAACACGCCTTCACCATGGGCAAGTCATGCCTGGTTAATATAATAGTTTTCTACAAAAGAGTCACTGCATAACCTGAGAAAAAGCAACTGATGTCATCTACCTGTACGTCTGTAAAGCCTTTGATAGGCTCCCTCATAACATTTTTATCTCTAGCTTAGAGAGATATGGTTGGAATATTAGATGGATAAGGAACTGTCTGGATGGCTGCATCCAAAGAGTTTCAGTTTAACAGTTCAATGTCAAGATTGAAATGAGTAACAGGTGATGTCCCTGAAGAGTCTTTCAATATAAAAAGGGGGCTTATAAGAAAGATGGGGACAGAATTTTTATGAGGGCCTGCAGTGATAGGGCAAGGGTCAATGGTTTTAAACTGAAAGCGAATAGGTTTAGGTTGCATATAAGGAAGTTGTGGCTGCCTCATCCCTGGAAACATTCAAGGCCAGGTTGGACAGGGCTTTGAGCAGCCTCGTCAAACGGAAGGTATCCCTGCCCATGGCGGGGGATTGAAACCAGATCATCCTTAAGGTCCTTTTCAACTCAAACCATTCCATGCTTCCATGATTCTCACAATTTTCAGGAAGATAATGAACAGGCAGGAATCTTCATGTAAATCCATGTAAAATTCTGCTCTTTTTAATGAACCTAGAGACATTAGAGTTTTGGATGAAATCTCTGCTAAAAATCTTCCAACCAGGATTTCACATAACTACTTAAATAAAGGCACGTACAAGAGTCAAACTTCCCTTTGCAGCTGTGCTGCATTTTCATTCCCTGGAAGACTCCAGCTGGCCAGAGTAATCTCAAGCAAGTCAGGCAATTGTATCAAGGAAGTAAACTGTGGAAGCATATAATTTTTATGAAAAAATTAATTTCTTTCCAATCACATCCAAGAATTATGACAAGTTTCTCTTAGAAGGACTCTTCCAGAAGATGTCTTTTGTGGTATTTCATCCAACAAATTTGTACTGCAGTTAGCAAAGTTAGCAAACCCTGCCATGGTGCCCCCAATGGTCTTTTGATGCTGTTCCTTGATGGACTAGATAATCTCATGACTTCACAGGATTTGAGATTGCAAAGAGGACTCTTCAGGGTTTTGTAGTTTCCTACAGCTAATCCCTATGCTTCTTCCTTGCTCTTTCCATTTTGGTTTTGCTACATAAACAGTGACCTAGTGATGCTGTTACGGTCTGCTTAGTGAATCGAAAGGCCTGATAAAACCATATTGAGTAAAAGTGAGTTCGTGTCTTGGGAAATCATAGTTTACTGATAGTGTGTGTTGGTAGGGTGGCACTCAAAACACTCATGAAGTGCAAACATTAATATGCAGTCTGTTCACTATGCAAAACCATTGCTGCTCAGAAGAAGGGTAATGTAGTATTACCAGATGGTTGCATCAATGCTATTCCTGGACACTTTCACCCCTTGGTGATCAGAAAGATTTTACTATGTGACAACTCTTGTCTTACCTGTAGTTGTGGAGATTTGCTTAATTAATGTGAAGCTGTGTTGCTTTCATTTTTTCACCATCACTGCCATAGAGAAGATGGGTGTCTCCCAGCAGTCCTCTTCCTTCCTCACTGCAATTTGCTTAGGCCACATCCTTATCTCTCTATCGTGGCAATAGCGATGGTTGTGGTCACAGGTTGGTGGTGCTGTCTGGACATGCTATACCACATTGCAGTGTTCCCAGCAGCCACCTGTAAAGAGAATGGATGGCCAGCCCTGCTGGAGTTTCAAACCCTTGTGGCCTCACTGAAGACTTGCTGGGAAAACTTTGGCTTGTGTTTAAAAAAAAAAAGACAAGTTCACACACACACACACACATTGGCATGCATCCTTTTATCTGAAGGGACTTCTGCCTCTTTATCCTTTCCTCTCACCCACTCATCCCTTCTGACACTCTTCATAGCTGAGACCACTTGTGTTTTATTTAACTGAATTTTCCGGGGAAGGGTGTTTAGTGTGTTTTCCATGCACTTCAGAGTAGTAGGTGTTACTGTATGCATAGAGCCTTAACACTTCTATTGAGACTCATCAGTAAGTAAAATACTGTTGCATTCTTCAGTCCACCAAAGGGTGACTGTGCACCCCTCACACAAATATCTGCAGCGTACCAGAGGGAAGTTTCACCTAGTGCTGGCCACAGAAGTCCCTGAGCCCTTCTGCTGAAAGCAGTACTCATCTTCTGAACCTCTGAGGCAAAGGGATCTCCAGGGAGATCTTTTACCTGAGGCTGGCGAAGCAGTACCTTCCTTTGCTGTCCATTTTCCCATTTAGCTCTGAGTTGCTGGAGTCAGTGAGGTTATATGAAGGACCATTGCAAAAGCTCACAACCCTGACTGAAAGTGAGGAGCAGCTCAGTGCTCTGTCAGAGATTATTTACCATTTTCCCATGTTATACGCTGTATTTGGTCATGTTCAGTAACTCTGTAGTAATCAGACAAGATGGAACGGTGGCTTGTCAGCTGATTTAATTAAAACCACACTGCTGGTTTGGTTTTTTTTTTTATTGCCTCTCACACATCATTACAATTCTGTCTAAGACGCGCCTGCAATCTAAAGATTGGAATCAGTCTCATTGTGCTCTTTCCAAGCTTGAATTCCCAGACACACAAACCTGGGAAAGAGTTTTAAAGGGACAGGTAATAGTTAGAGACTAACTTGATTACATTGAAATGGAACACTTATTGGTCCAAAGAAATGCTTATTAAGGGACCAGTCTTTCAGGTTGCTTTTAAATGCAGTGCAGGCTTTGCTTCCATGGATATGAGTGGGAATAGAATATATTTAGGATTTCCCAGGCAGCAGGTCTTTGCTCTGCAGACTTATTTTCATTCAAATGGTTTGGTATGCAAATATATTAAAAAGACTTGAGTAAATAACACTACACCCTTTCTAGCTTGGTTTATTATTTACATATTTAACAACAGTACTGTATTGTCCCTTTTCTGGAGTGGCAAGTAAGATCCATTTCACGTATACAGTGACAGTATATCAGCCAGCATCTGCACTTGACTTACAACCAAATTACGAGGCAAAAAAGAGTATCTAGCATTTAAGATTATATACAGCAGTTTATTTAAACAGCTATTAACTTTCATCAACAGTGTATGCATGTCTGTTTTCTTTAAGAAACCCTGCCATGCTCCATCCCAGCTGCAGCCCTCCTGCAGCACCTTGTTACTCAGTGACATGAACCGAGCTTTACAGATATTTCACAGCCAATTTCCATACAGGTTTCTTTTGTTAAAATTAAGGTAACTGGAGTCAACAACTGCTGCTGAATGAAGGTAAAAGCTTGAGAACATTTTGCATAACAGTCATCAGAGTAGCTGATAGCTATTACAGTGTTCTTGTGCAGTAAGCCTACGCAGATACTATCTCCCTTGCCTGTCTGTTCCAACATGCATCATCTCATCCCATTTGCAACCCTTTGCTTTAATTAGCTGAAGTCTTTGCTCAGTCTTTCATATGTCAACCAGCCTGTGTACACTTCCATATTTTTAATCAGTAGCCTGTTGTCTTTACTTTGTCATTCGCAGTAGCATATAAATCTCCCCTCACTGCTTGGTAGAAGTCAAAACATGCTGCTTAATTTTCCTGTTCACTGATTTCCATTTGTTTCATCTTCAGATGCTGGCTCTTTCCCCTTTTTGGGCATGCTGTGAGCATTAAGCTTAGTGGTTAAATGCCAAAAACAGTCCTTTTCCCCTTCTGCACCCAGGAATGGGTCATCCTAACACTCACTCGGATTCTTACCTCAATAATGTGCCCTGTGTGTGTGCAATCAGACTAAATGGGGCTGGCTGTGTGGGACCATCATAGGCTGACAGGGGTTAGCTAAAGATGGCTAATAAAACATGTGCAAAACTTATGTGGTCTCCTAGGGCCATGACTGGCTTCTTTCTGCTGCTTCTCATTGCTTTATTTAATCTACTACAGCAGAATATTTCATTTCACCCACAACACAGCTGAATCCTGAGACACCAAGACTTGAAAATAACTGGACATTGAAGAGCGAGAGGGAGATATGTGGTTGTCCTCTGGCTTTCAGATGTTCCGGTTCACTGGGGGGGAAGCCGAGGTTGTCTGCTGTAGCTGTCTGACAGGTGGGGTGGCTTGCCCTGACATCTGTGCCTGTGGCTGATCCCCCAGCTGAGCCTGGAGCATGTTCAGGATGTCATCCAGCTTCTGGTCCATCTGCAAGACCTGTTAAGGAATCAGAAAGCAGACGAACTGTCAAATGGCTGCACATGCTTCTGGTGAAAGGCATTCACTGGCCAGAAGCTCTGGATGGATAAAGCCTGGCAGGGAGCACGGGCATCTGAAAACCAGCTGCTCTTCCGAGTGTTTTCTAGCCTGTTGCTCTAGAAAGATGGGAAGACACTATGCTGTCACAGGGAAGGGTACAAAGCCATGTGAAGGGGCAGCAGGACAGTGCATTGGTGGCCTGAGGACTTGATCACTTGAGCCTCCTGTTTTGTCTCTCAGCCTTTTCCCAGGGTTGCCAGCTTCTCCCGGTGATGATGCATCTGGCAAATATCTGCCCTGAAACTCTCTTTCACTCTTTGGTTTATTGTGAGTGGTTTTTCCCACTACCTCTCCCAGTGCTTCACCACCCTTAGTTACAGGACATCATGCTTTCCACTGCTGTCTTGGGAAATGAAACGGCTCCCCTCCCTTCACACTGTAAACAGTGCCTCAGTGATACATGTTACAGTCAGAGATTCTACCAGATACGGTGTTTATTCCCATGCATTGTTAGGAAGATAGCCTACTAAAAACCACATAATAATACCAATGAGTACATTAAAAAACAAGAACAACCGTTCTATAGGAAGCTTGACATGCTAATCCCTTCTCTCAATTCTTTGTTTTCCAGAAGAAATTTCTCAGGCACAGTCTCTAGGCAGAATTCTTTTCTAGTTATTATTTAGTTAGCAGGGAAAGGCAAATCTGTATTTTTAAAGGGATGTTGCCCTCACACTTCCCTCTGTTGAAATTCTGTCCTTTTCTAAGAGTGCCAAGCAGGCATTATCCCATTGCACTGTAGGCTTGCCTTCAGTGCAAATGGCATCCAGCTCAGCTTAGGAACTGCCAGTGGGACAGGCTGGGGACTGTTGACTGCTGTAGTTTGCTCTAAAGGCAAAACTGTGGCCAGCATCTTGTAATCAACTGGAATCACTTCTAATGATGCTTGAATACAATGCAGCTTTGTGTAATAGATGAGCCCAAGAAAAATGAGCATTTTGAAGAACATTGGATGGTTCACTTTACAGTTATCTGCTGTGAAACTCTGAGCCTCTGAAAACTGTGATCTGTCCCAGTGGGTCTAATAAACTTTGATAGCAAACCTTTTAGAGTAGTATCAGATCTAAACTGAGCTTTCATTAAAAAGGGAAGCAGAGAGAAAGAGAGAGAGAAGGATTCCAGCCTTTTTCTGTGCAAAGATAACTGGAAATAGCCACTGGCATCAGGGACTGAAAGCCTAGCAGGCTGAGATTGCTTTAAAAACCAAGGCAAAGAAAATCACCTTATCCTCTTTCCCCTTTTCTCACTCCAAGTGTCAGCTTCCCTGGGGCCCCCTCAAACCTCAAGGTACCAGGAGCTTATTCAAGTTGTATCATTTTGGCAACTACTATTTTCTCCTGTACACAACCTGCTGGGGGAAGGAGGAGTGGAGTATCTCTCTTGCCTCATGGAGGTAGAGATGTGCTTGTCTCTTTCATTCCTATTTTCATGACTACTATCTTGTAGTAGAAAAGCCCCTCTCCCTGCCAGCCTGACCTCATGCTGCCAGTGGCACTTCTGCCTTTTCCCGTATGTAGTGAGCTGCTGGGAGACAGTGGTTGATGCTGCTGTGGCAGGTCTTTCTCTGTGATACGGTCACTGACAGAAGCACTGACCATGCTTTCATCTCAGGCACCACAGCTACATGTTCTTCTCAGCATTAAGTTGGTTGGGAGTCTGGAATTGACTAGTAGTTTAAGGGTTAAGCAGCACTGAACTAATTTGAAAACCACAATCTTTATTTTCTCCTTCATTCTTGAAAAGCCTGTTTGGCTATGCTGGTAATGACTCAACAGAATCTTTCTGAAGCAGAAACATAGCACAGAGCAGAAACTAAAGCAGAACTAATACATTTACTGTAGGGTAAAAAGAGGTGTAGGCAGGGAAATGGGATCATGAAGATGAAAGATCTTTTGGGGCTTTCTTTTGTGAGGCTTTGTTGATTTTGATCTGCATGCTTGATGTTAGATAAGCTATGCCTGCATATTCCATATCATTTAAACTTGCTGCATTTCTCTGGATTTTGCCAACTCAGTAAGGAATATGATGGGGAATAATTTTATGCACTTTTCTTTCCAGGAGAAAAGGAGGGTGGAGAATGTAAATATTCATTTGTAGGGAGGAAAAATGAGAAATTCATACACAAGGGAGTACATTGCACTGCACTTCAGTCACACCTTCCACATGAGGATCTGCAAATATTTCCTGAACCTTAACAAACGAAGTTGCTCAGTTCTCCTGTGCCAACCATGTACAAGGGGAGGTTTTAATAATAATTTGTGAGATTAGAAGCGGGACCCCGCAAAATTAAGCAAGCCATAAGAAGATGTGGTCAGTGGCAGATCTCTTCTAATCCTTAGCTTTGTATTTTATACACAGGCTTAAGTTACCACTTTCTGACTTTAGGTGCTTTAAAATATACCTTACTTTGAACACATAACCAGACTGGCAAAACTTTAGTCAGAAAGACAAGTTCTTAAGTACCTTGTCAAATTGGAGTCTAGTAAAAAGGGGTCAAATTTGGAGGCTGGTTAACTGCGATTAAGGAGTGACAAAAGGAGAGCTATGGCTTGACTGAAGCCCATAGGATGACTTGCAGGAGTAGAATACTTTTCACATGGGTGAAGGGTTTTCAGAGCCCTGGTTTTGGGTTTCTCCAAAACCACCTAGCAGCTATTACTTTCCCTGAGCTGCCGGTTTTGAGTAACACACCCAGGCAAGCACGTAGACAAAGGGTTAAATTGTGCAGTGTGTTTTTCAGCTGAGTAAAGTGAGAAGCCATCCAGGGCTGGCCGCAGAGTTTCCAGAGAGATGCGATATGGCCCTCGGTGGAGACAGGTGAGTTTGGCAGCTGTCCATGGGCAAACGGCAACAAAACGTCTGTTCTCCCTCATCACAAAGGCGCTCCGGAGACGAGCTATAAAATTGTTAAAATGCCTTTATATCCTTTCAACTGCCCTGTAGAAAGGGGACTTGCAAAGGCAGTTTAAAATGTTACGCTGTTGTTATTGGGGCTATGAGGTGAGCTGAAGGAGTGTTGACATGTGCGTTCATTTTAACATCACCCTGTGAAAGTGGGCTGGAATCCATGGTGACATGCAGGACTGTTAGACAAAGAACATGGAT
>JBCJKH010013317.1:16087-27350 GCA_039877255.1 Loriculus beryllinus | reverse complement strand
TATCTCCTCCAGGGCATTATGTTCTGTTTTGCATTATCAGCTGCATGCTCCAAAGGTTAGGTTGTGAGAGCTTGGGTGGGGCTTTTAACTCCTTCTTCCAGCCCCACAATCACAGTGTGCCTGTTTGCATGTGCTCACATGGTTAATTTTATGAAACAGTGAAAGAAAAGCAATACATACTAATCTTGATTTAATAATTGCAATCATGATTTATGTGTAATGGTGTCACTTTGTTGAACATTGATTTGATAGATAACAGAGAGCATGTGACTGGCTTATTTGGAAAGTTTATTTAACACTACAGATCTTTCAAGGAATGCACAGAAACTTCTAGATATATGGAACAAATGAATCTGATATAAATCAGGTGTCTGAATTGACAACAGCAGTAATGGGTAAGGCAATAATTGGTATGCATAACTATTTCAGGGTGTGTAAAGTAATACAGTTCCAGTGCTGGAGTGTCATTGTTTTACACCAGCTGAGGATATGGCCTTGAGAACTCACAAGAAATGGCTATGCCTACTAATTACTGAAGCTGCTAATGAATTTCAGCCAAAGAAGTGCTAGCTCTTGCAAATCAGACACCTAAAAGTTTCTGCAAGTTTTTTCAGCTAAGCAGTCAGAAAAGCGAGGCGGCATTTTGCATTGTGACAGTCCTTGTTAACATTAAATGCTGGCTTGCTGCACTGATCAGGCATCTCACTAGTTTAGGTATGATCACTACAATTTCCACTGGCTTCTTCCCAGATTGAGGCAGGATGAAAAGCTGATTTTTTTGGTTACCCTTCTGGCGTCAAAGGAAGACATATTTAGGGTGCTTTTAACACTGTTACAATTTCAGTCAGGTAGTCACTCAGAAAGAAGTGGCTAGTGAGTACTATTGCACTTGGCATTTCCAACAGCAAATCTTTTCTAATAAGCAACAGCTGAAAACACGTGGGAAGTATTTTAAGCCCAATGGCTCAGATAGCTTCTAATTTCTAACTTATGTAGAAGCTATTGAAGGTTATACTACATGCCATATTTTGTCCTGCCAGATTTATGTCTCAGATCACTTTAGTCACAGGTATGTCTTTTCAAGGATTCAAATCACGGAAGGTAAAAGCCCTCACAAACACGAGGACACCAAAGTCCTTCACATGGCCAGAAGTTGAGCTAGCAGTCTTTCCCAGCTACTGTTTTGTTCAATTCAAGGCCTGTGGGTATTTTGAAATGAAAGAGGTTTGTATTTTGTTTTTCTTTTATTATTATTTTTATTGTTCCTGAATGAATTTTATCTGGAATATCATGGGTAACTGTTGGCCTAACTACTAGTAGAACTTGACCATTTAAGAATATTTACAGGGATCTTTAAGACCAAGGTTTCTGCCTTGGCTTTACTTATCCTGCTGCTGGCACAATAACAATGAAGCTCCCTGGAAATTTTCAGGCTCTAACTCAGACACCCTTCATATATTTGTATGCTTAACATGTCAGATGTTGTAGGAAATACCTAATTCTTTGTTATTACTTCCCAGAGAGGAGGTTCCCTTTGTACAGTTTTGGACTGGAAGACAAATGAATGAGCTCAAGAGTGTTCGCGTTTGTGGAATAACTTGTTTTATTTATACAGTCAGTAATCCTGGAAAACAGATGGTTACAGAAGAATGTAAGCAGTTCCTTCACTCTCCATTCCCAGTTCACTGCTCGTGCATAAGGTCCTGGAAGCTACGTTACCTCTAAAGCTGAATGTAGTTCACCTGATAAGAATTCGAAAGAATTTTTTTTCCCTTAAAGAAATAGAGATATAAATCTAACGAGATTTATATGATTGTATTATTCTTAAGAGTAAAAATCTGGCCCCCCTGGTAACGAAAAAAGTTTAGACATCTCTGTAGACCAGCAACTTCTTGTGACCCTTGCTAGAAAAATAGAAAAAGGAGAGCTAATGGTGTTGTTGTATTTTCTTGCTTTTACAGTCTAAGCCGAAACCTGATTTTGATTGTGGCAAGTATCTAAGTATCACCATCTATTTTTCTTCCAAGTGACAGGCTATATTGTGTTATCACGTTAACCCATTTTGGCAATACAGACAAGATATTTTCATAAGAATCAGACCCTAACAAGACTTCCTATTGACCTTTACCACATAACTAGGTTATTTTCAAAATTTACTTTGATTATCCTCACTTCAGCTATGAAGAGTCACGGAAAAAACTGAAACTAAAACCAAATTGGCCAATACAAAATCAGATTTGAGATACTTCTTGAGCCGATGTTTTGAGTTTTAAATGACCAAGTTGGTTGTAATTTACTTGTCCTAATATTATTCAATACTACTGTGCCTCCTTTCACTAACAAAACTGCTAATAAATCATTATGAAAGAAGAAAAAGTATTATTTGGTGTTTGGCCAGAATGTTTCTTTAATCCATGCCTCCTTCTTCCTTGGTTTTATTAATCACAGGTTTGGCTACAGCAACAATCAAGTACCTCACCTTTAAATAACAAATCATGTCCAAGTTATTCTGCTCGTACATTAGAACTCTTACATTTTCCTTATTCTCACACAGAAAATAAATACATGAAGCCTGATTCTTCATTTACTACACTGTGAGAAGTCATTATGCCCATGCAAGAGAAACACAACATGGAAGGAAGAAAATCTGATTTGGTATCATAATGGACTTATTTTGAATTCATCACAATAATTACACAAGTTGATGAGTGATGAAGAATCCAGCTCATTATTCATCAGAAGCAACAATCTTTTAGCTAGTACTGTGTATCAGAGATAGAAAGTTCCTGGTTTATTACAGCAATTATTATTAGTCCAGTTGCCAATCCAAAAATCGTATTTGATTGTCTCATGTACAGCAGAATACTAATCTATTTCCCTTCTTACTTCTGCCTCTATGCTTGTATAGACAGGTACATTAATCTATTCTGCCAAGAGCAATCTCTTTATCTATGCAGAACTACAATTATTCACTCTTATCAGTACCAGCATCTGCATATATGCACAGGATAAAACACAAATATTTCCTCACCCCATTTTTTTGTCAGTTCTCTGCTTGAAGGGTGATCAGATCATTTTTAATTGCATACTGAGCAACAAATATCTGACATTTGAGTCTGAGTGACTAAGAACTACATTTTGTTGACAATATTAATATGCTGTTGTGTTTCATGTCTATCAATTTTCAGGAGTTTAATCAGATTAACACTTTGTAATGACTCCCAAGAATGCCACATTCTGGCAGTGTCTGATGCTAGTCATTCACCAATAGCACCAAGCCAGATTCCTTCATCTGAAAGGTAGTGGATGCATCACATCCCAGTGTATCCTGGGAAGGTAAGTGGCAGTGAAAATAGAACCAGTTCTTAAGAAGGAAGTTTCAAAAGACAGGATGATCCAAGCACACAACTTACTGGCAATAAAAAAGGGCAGTCCTACTCCTCCCTTTCCCTGTTTTCAGGCCCTGCTCTGATCTGTCAAAGAGATTAAGTGCAGCAAAATGGCCAAATGAATCATCTTCTGAAAGTCTAGTGACTTCACCAGAAGAATTTCACCATCATCGCTACGGACGGCAGGAGGAAGCCGGTGGGGAAACTGAAGTAATTTACCTGTGAGAGGAGGAATATGCAGTTATACAATCCTTAGCTTGGCTAGAGGGATAGGTTTCCATTCAAAGTTTCATCAGATTGGAAAACACTTAAAATTTTGGTTTGGCAGTGTTTCATTCTTCAGTTAAGTTTTTGAGAGTACCTAGAGCTTTAACTAAAAAGGAGATAAATAAAAGAATGAAGAGATTCTTCTCATCTGTTTCTCAGCCCATAGTCAACATGATCAGAAGAGGCAAGGTGTGACCCAAGTGGATCTTTTGGATGACATGTTACAGCAAAATTCTGACCACTTGACATTAAATATCTCATTGCAGTAATTATATCTGAAAAGCGTGTTAATGCTGATGACCTGGATAAAAGCCAAGTCTAAAAATTACATTCTCACTTCCAACATTCCTACTTTGTTCCAAATGGAAACTAAAGTCTTCATTTCCTCTCCGAAACAGCTATGTTGTTGTAGGCTGCTAAATTCTTCTTGTGTTTCACCACAAAGCTTCAGTGCTGTAGTAGATTAAACAATCATTATATGGTTTCTGTATCAGCTTGTAAAGCAATGCAGTATTTCACAAGATGAAAGGAACTATAAAAATGTAAACTACTAATACTTTTGAGCTCTCTTACTGCAATACAAAATGTGATCAGTGGCAAAAAGTAGAGTCAGCTGAGATGATAGACTTGAGTGGCTACATTAGCCACTGAGGTGCAGTATTTCTCCCAGCATGTCTAGTATTGTGAATGCAAAGTTTGACCTAAGCCATCAGATCTTTATGTACATTGTAGTACTGGATCTGCTTTATTTTTAGGTCAGATTCTCATCTGCTTTATGCTGCAGACAGAAGTCCTAGAGGAGGCACACTTGTGTTAAGCACAAAACCCCCCAAAGCAGCACTCAGCTTTTTGTGCATGTTTAGTTGCCTGCTTTGAGACCAGTTCAAAAAGCAAGGGCGCTAGATAAAACTCAGTGCTGTATGGGGTCAATGCAGTAGAGTAATTTAGCCAAGGTAATAGCAGAGTGATAAAGGACACGAAACAAGCCACCTGTGTTAAAAAAAAGCCTCATCTGATGCCAACTCTTGATGTTTAGAGAAAGAACATAGGAGAATGGTGCACCTGTAGCAGCAGTATTTCCCCCAGTAATGTTTCCACACATTCTCCTGTATTCCAGCAGTCTACAAGACTGTGCGCAGAGAAACAATGCACAGAATGGATAAACTGGTAGCATGGAGAAATGATATACAGATGTAGCTGATGCTGAAAATGCAGTTTGCATAATATGGTAATGTATGCATTATAGTTCCAACTACATACATGATCAAAGCACCCACTGTAAATGATAATGCAAATTAATTTCAGGCTCATTATTATTAATTGAACCTGAATAGAAATCAGATTCAGCAAAAATAGAATAAAGAAACAAACAGAAACTATGTAGGGAAAACAGTCATTGATATGATTACTCTCTCTGGCTTATAGTTAGGTACATGCTTCTTCTGTCTGTGTTTCTCCTTTTGACTTCTCTGGTATGGTTTCAGATATAAATTCTCTATTATTCTGCAGCTAATGCTCTTGGTTGCTGTGTTGATGTTCATGTCACTCTCTCAGCACACTTTCTCAAATGTATTATTAAGGTCTGCATGGTCTAATAGGTTGCCATTATCCTGAGCTTTATTCATCCCTTTTCCAAACTATATCAAATTTGAGCTTGAATAACGCTGATAGGGACATTTGCCTAAACTAAGTTTGTTACTGCAGTAATGGGATTGTTTTTTGTGAATTAACGGGTCATTTGTTTTTAAAAACGGCACACCAGTATGTTCCTGCCCCTTCTAATAACTTTTTAATGGTGATCTTTTGTCCTGTTGTAATGGTTTCTCTTTTCTGCAGTAGTTTATGTCTGGAGACAGGAAAAGGATAAAATACTGGGATCAAGCCATTATCCAGCACTGAAGTTTCTGTCCTACAGTGGGTTTTGAATCATTTAATAATGTAATGTAATTACATCCTGAATTTTACTAAATGCTTATATCTGTTAAAAAAAAAAAAAAAAAAAACCAAAAACCTTAAATCTGATATTACATTTCTTTTTTTTTTCCCTAGACAGTACTAACAAGTGTGATCTTAGTGACTACAAATTTATTTAGCATTGATACCTCTCATTAACAACTGTAAGAAATGTATCGTTAGTCTCCTTAGAATTAAAGCCACCATAAGGATAAAAGAATCTTTTCTTTGTGAAAATTTTAACTTTATCATAAACCTACTCTTAGTATAGGATATTGCATTGAGCAAAGACTGCATGCAGTTGTAGAGGCAAAATAATATCAAATTTCTTTCTAAATTGGGGAAGCAAAAGAGGACATAAAACTCGTGATCTCATTCCTAGGAACATTTCTGTCTGTTTCTCCTTGGTAAGATACTAACAATATCATTCTTACTGCTCTCTACAACTACCTGAAAGGAGGCTCTAGTGAGATGGGGGTTGGTCTCTTCTCCCAAGTAACAAGTGATAGAACAAGAGGTGATGGCCTCAAGCTGACCTACATGGTTGGTTTTCCTTTCCTTTGTCAGCCACTACAGGACTGTTGAATGTTCTGGATTTTCTTAATTTAAGAGGACTAGGCACATTGCAGAATAACTTGAGTATGTTTGTACCCACACCTCAGCAGCAATTGTTAAGGTGTTCATTTTTCAGCCCAGCACAAAATTTCATTTCCTCTCCCCTTCCATGTGCTCAAGATTAATGTAAATTCATGACACTCCTCCAGGTAACAGCATATGACAGTCATATAAAAATGCAACAGACAAACACAATGCACCTTGTTTAGAACATCTGGTCAACTAACATTTTAATTATGTATAAGGAACTTTAAGATGGAAATCAGTGCTGGCTGCATACCTAAGGTCTGAAACAATCCGTAAGGCCATGCTTCAGGATTTACCAAATGCAGCAATATTAAGCTATAGTGCAAAACATCAGAATAAAAATAATTACTGAATGGGTTTTCATTCCTTTATTTTTCTTGCTGTTGTTCTGATCAAACTCCAGACGCTGGTGTTCATTTTAAAAAACACCTTAGATTTAGGCAATAGAAATTATGACATTTTTTGTAGCCAGTTACTTACATTTTCCCCAGTGAGAAGGTCTACAGTGTCCTGAGTTGGCCATTACTGGAGTATTGCTGTAAGGCAGGAAAAAGTGATCATGTCTTGAAGCACTAAAACGTGCACCTGAAGTTTCATTAACAGTTGAAGTGTTTTCAGTTCAGTTGAAAATAGGAGAAAGCAAAATTTCCAGCTATTGATGGTCCAGTTTGCTGTCAGGTCTTTAAACACTTACTTTTAGCCTTCTAAAAGTTCAAGGGTTTGTGTTTTTCTAAGTGATGTACAAAAGCATGCAAACTATTGAAGAAAAAAGTAAGGAAATGTGAAATGCATTTGGAAGAAATTCATCCAGTTTAACAAAGTGCTTGAAAGAAACAGATCCTGCCTTTCTAAATATAAACTCAGTTCAATCAAATGTTCCCCCTTTGAACATGAAACCTCTTATGGATATGCAATCAGTACTTTGAGCCTCATATCATTAGTTTTATAACGGAACTAGCTGTCATCGCAAGTTTTAGTATGTTTCTCCTAGCCTAGAAAAGTAAATGCTGGTTTTGTGGAATGAGCTGTGTTTTGTTTCATCTCATGAATCTCATCAGCAGAATCATTAATAAAGTCTGAGGGCAGAATTTTATTCCTGATGAAGAGCAGGCCAGAAGAAAAACAGCTTAATGTTCATATCTCAAAAAGAGTTTCATTAAAGATGCTGGCAAGGCATTGCAGTGTGTGGAAAGAGCTTTAATCCTAGTCTGAATTTCCCATCTGTGCTCCCTGTAATGGGCTGGACCAGATGGAATTCTTGGTTCAGGTTTTGTGACAAACATATTTTAGCTGTTGTAGCTTTTCCTCTTCTAGGAAGTAGAAATTAAGGTACCAGGATGCATTCTTCCTTCTCTTCAGAAGGCTATCTTTTCCAGATAATAGTCAATATACAGACCTTGCAACGAGGATAAAAGAAATACCATTACAGAAAAATTGTCATCTGAAAGTTTCTTCCCAGTGACAGTGTTTAGCATATGACTTGTCTCTTATATGGCAATTCATGAATACAATACGTGAAACATATCTGTGATAAATCCCTCCTCTCCTTCATCTGCTGATCCCTCTCATACACAGACATTTCCATATCTTCTTATTTCTGTTGCCCTCTTTTAGACTTCACTGCTTTATTACACATTTTTAAGAGTACCTTGTGTTGTGTGCAAAGCAGTATTCAAGGATAAGTGGATCATTACAAAGATTTTTGAGGAATACATAATTCTGTAGGGATCTTTGCTTTAGTTAATCTATAAACATTAAAGTTCTTAAGCAATTTTTCCTGAAGGTACCCACAATGACACCTGGATATAATGAATTTAAACTATATTATAATCTTTCATGAGTGACTTCCTTTCTTCGTTGCAATAGCTATTCTGAGTGGAATCTGCTACTGCTTTGCTCAGTTGTTAACTCTCCCTAGAATCACAGAATTAACTAGGTTTGAAGAGACCTGTAAGACCATGAAGTCCAACCATTACCCCACGACTGCCAAGTCCACACTAAATCATGTCACTAAGGGCCTCATCTGTGCCTTTTTTGAACACTTCTAAGGAGTGTGATTCCACCACTTCCCTGGGCAGCCTGTTGCAATGCCTGATCATTGCCTTAGTGAAGAAACTTTTCCTAACATGCAATCTGGACCACCCCTGGTGCAGCTTAAGACCGCTACCTCTTGTCCTATCACTTATTACTTGGGAAAAGAGACCAGACACCTCCACTCTACAACCTCCTCTCAGGCAGTTGTAGAGAGTAAATTTTAGGTTTACCTGATATTCCCTGCAGATGTTTCTTTTTTTAAAACATAAATAATATATTGTTTCTTTAACAATCAAATATTTATCCAATTCCTTGACTACTTGTGGAATACAAAATGGCTTGGGTTGGAAGCGACCTTAAAGATCTTCTAGTTCCAACTCTCCAGCTATGGGCAGGGACACCTTTCACTAGACCAGGTTGCTCCAAGCCCCATCCAGCCTGGCCTTGAGCACTGCCAGGGATGGCATAGCTGCAGCTTCTCTGAGCAACCTGTGTCAGTGTCTCACCACCCTCATAGGGCAGATTTTTTCCTAATTTCTAATCTAAATTTCCGCTCTGTCAGTTTAAAGCCGTTCCCCCTTGTCCTATCACTACATGCCCTTGTAAAAGTCCCTCTCCAGCTTTCTTGTTGGTCCCATTTAGGTACTGGAATGATGCTAGAAGGTCTCCCTGAAGCCTTCGCTTTTCCAAGCTGAACAACCCCAGCTCACTCAGCCTGTCTTGACAGGAGAGGTGCTACAGCCCTCTGATCATCTTCATGGCCCTCCTCTGGACTTGTTTGTGGAGGTCCATATCCTTCTTGTGTTGGGGCCCCAGAGCTGAACGCAGTACTGCAAGTGGGGTCTCACAAGAGCAGAGGGACAGAACCACCTCCTTTGACCTGCTGGTCATGCTAATTTTGATGCTGCCCAGCATATGGCTGTCTTTCTGGGCTGCAGGCACACACTGCTTGGTCACTACTGGTTGATTCACTACTTTTTCTCTGTGTGACTCAACAAATTTCTTGATACATAAGAAATCATGCATTAAGTATCTTTTATATTTTTAAGACTCTATTTTATAGCCAAGCAAAGAGTCATAAAAATTTTAGAAGTTAGCTTGTTCCGGTTTTGGCTGGGATAGAGTTAATTTTCTTCCTAGTAGCTGGTACAGGGCTGTGTTTTGGCTTAAGTCTGAGAACAGTGCTGATAACACACCGATGTTCTAGTTGTTGCTAAGTAGCATTTACCCTGATCAAGCACTTTTCAGTCTCATATTCTGCCAGTGAGGGGGGCACAAGAAGCCAAGAGGGAGCAGAGCCAGGACACCTAACCCAAACTAGCCAAAAGGGTATTCCATATGACAGCATGTCATTTCCAGTACATAAACTGTGGGGAGTTACCCAGAAGGAACTGATCACTGCTCAGGTCAGGCTGAGTATCCGTCAGTGGGTGGTGAGCAACTGTATTGTGAATCACTTGTGTTTATTGTTTTGTTTTCCTTTCCCCTTTAAGTTTTATATTCTCTCCCCTTGTTATTTCCCTTAGTAGTAGTAGTAGCAGTAGTAGTAGTAGCAGTAGTCTAATGTACTTTAGTTATTAAACTGTTCTTATCTCTACCCGTGGGCTTTATCGTCTTTCAGTTCTTCTCCCCATCCTGCCCAGGGAGCAAGGAAGGGGTTGTGGGGGTAAGCAAGAAGCTGTGTGGCAGTAAGTTATCAGCTGGATCTAAACCATGACAAGTATGTACTAAATATCTACGAAATTGGTGAAATGAATCAATTAATCCATGGTATAAGTACATTCACTGTAAAGTTACACTTTATATACCTAATTTAAGGTAGATTCATGCCAATCAAGTACATATCGTAATATTACTGTGTCACTAATCTTTCTATTAGTCTTCTGTCTCATTGCTCGAGGTAAATAAGAGAAAACTTTCTAAACATTCACAGCTATATGGTTCAATGCTTGACCCAAATGTATACAGTATGTTGTGATATAAGAGTAATAGACTTAATCTGATATTAGATCTGATAGTCAGCAATACACAAATTTGTACAAAACCCAGTGAAACTTCCTGAGAAAGCAGTGAAACTTCCCGAGGTTGAGGGTTGTCCGTTGCCTCTCTGATGATCAGGGAGAGTTGATGGCAGTGATTAATTCAACTATTATCCCTTGATTTTCTGTTTCTCACAAACAGCTAAGTTTTTGGCCTAGTAGCAGACCAAATGTCTCTCTCCTTTTATAGTGACTCTTGAGATTTTTCTCCATGAGATTGAAGGCTGGAGAGGCAGCAGCTGCTGTTACTTCCAGCAAAAATGAGACCCTAGAGTAAAATTAAAGCAAGTGCTAATTAGTGAAGCCTAAAATGCTTAACTCATGACATCTTGCATCCAGCAAACTCTTCCTGAGACTCTCTGGATTGTTAGTAGGCTATTCCAGGAGTCTGGCATCTACCCCAGTTTTGTAGCTGTCTTCCACGGTTCCTTGGTGTCTCCATTTCCCCTGCACAGTTGCATTTGCAAGATGGAAGGCCCATATTATGGCACAAACTCCCTAGGCAATCTGCTATCAAGCCAAAGAAGGTCTTTTATTCCAGGATATGGAGATTAACGCAAGTGACTGTATATCAGGAATAGGACTCCCCAGCTTTTACTTATGTTTAAACAAGGAGACTGCAAGTCCCAAAATTCCGAAGTGCAGTCTAGCTTCTCAAAGCAACCAATCATATTTTTCTAAATTTTAAGTTTAGAAAAAGTTTAAAGTTAAAAAAAAATAATAAAAACCACCACAAACAACCACAAACACCACAAACAAGTGCTGAAAACAATTTTAGAGAGGCCTGTGAGGCAATTTTTTTTTTTCCAGGAATACGTGTAGCTAAGAATATAAGTAGCAAGAATATATGTAACTTATGGTGCCAGGAGAAAATAAGAATGCTGAAGCAAGGCAGGTGGCTGATTGCATGTCTGACAGCTGAATATATCAGCAAAAGGC
>JBCJKH010013317.1:0-10353 GCA_039877255.1 Loriculus beryllinus | reverse complement strand
TAGAATAGTCAGGGTTGACTATTATTAAAGGACCTTAAGATCATCTAGTTCCAGCCCCCCTGCCATAAGCAGGGACACCTCACACTAAACCATGCCACCAAGGCTCTGTCCAACGTGGCCTTGAACACTGTGCCAGGGATGGAGCACTCACAACTTCCTTGGGCAACCCATTCCAGTGCCTCACCACCCTCATAGTAGAGAATTTCTTCCTTATATCCAATCTAAACTTCCCCTCTTTATGTTTGAACCCACTACCCCTTGTCCTGTCACTACAGTCCCTAATGAAAAGTCCCTCCCCAGCATCCTTACATGTTAATGCATTCAATACGTCTGCCTCACATGCATATCATAGAGACAGTGACATTGGCTGAGATATTAGGGATTTTGTAGAAATGCCTATTGGTTGCTAAACACATCATTCAAATGTAACCATTTTAAAAAAGGCTTTAAGCTGATGTTTGCCACAAGAGACTCCGCGAATTCAGCTTTTAAGGAAACACAGGAACATACCAGTGGAGCAGGACTTCTTAGGTCAACTATATACAAGTCCCCCAGTTACATAAGAGCTTACAACCTAAATTTCAAAAGTGAATTGAAATTGAATTTCAAGAAGCAAAGAAGTTATGGCATTTTTGCAAAGGAGGTCTGCGTTCCCATTTCACTTTTCAAAATATTACCCCTTCTTCATGTTGCCACATACAGACCAACTACTGTCACTCCAGAGCAGAGAGATAACAACAATAATTCTAACAATAGCTACATCAGAGCTGGAGAGAAGAGAAGTCTCTCTTAAGTTTCTGGAACAGGAACTTTTTCCTTTTCTGCTAAATGAATCATGATTAAATTTTATTGGAACCAAAGTTAATCCTGTCCTCCTCTGGTCCCTAGCCCTAGCATTGTTATTTGACCTTACATCGAAGCTGTCAAATAAAACTTCAAAATGGCATAGGACCAGTGAGTGACTTAGCAGTTAGCATCAGATTCATCAGTTTGCTTTTTTTGCTACAGAAGCAAACTTGTTTGCACTAGAAATAGCTATAGGCATTCGACTCATTAAATTTTTGTTTGAATTAATCTTTTTTCCATCAAAATAAAATGCTATTTCTAAGTTGCCCAGAAAAGAAGCTTGATTAAAGATGCTTCCTTAAACAAAGCAGACTTTCTATCTTTTAAAGTAGGGATCATAACTAAAGGCTGTTATTTCCTTTTTCTATGAAGTTATTTGGGCAATTAAATATATTCTGAAAAGATTGTTTTCTTCTATAAAACTAATTATTGTGTCCCTCAAAGTATTGATAACAAAGTGGATTAACTCACTCTAGAAAGGTAAATAAAATTGGTCTCTGCCTTACATTTTTCTTTGGTTTTGACCTATGAATCAAATTAGGATAATACTTCCTGTTAATACATCTAACTCTTTAAGGGAAAATGTGTTGACAGTGGCTAAAAAGCAGTTTCAAACAATGAATGATCCAGCATCCTTGCTTAAATTCCCTCATAAAAATCTCTTACTTCCCAGCCTGTAACCTTTCAAGGTCTGTTTCTGAGACTGGCCTCCACACCCAGCTGATGTTGGGTTTGCACTCGCTGCCGTACTGTGCCCCCCTTGTTCTGTAGGTGATGCTGTCCAGGGAAATTCCTGGCATCTGTATAACAGCCTCGAGTTGCTGCATGTGGTGTTTTTCCAAATTGTCTGCTGGTTCATTAAAATGCAGTGAAAAATTCTGTTCTTTTAAAGAGTCAATGGGGACAGCAGCGGGGGCATGATTTTTCTTGGATGGAGTAAGACTGTTGGGACCCAGACCTATATCTACACCTTTAACCAGTGAAAATCAACAAGGCTTTGCTGATTTCTTGCAGCTGAGGGACTTCCTGTACATTTTTGAAGGGCCTCAAACTACTCTTATTAAATACCTGTCACAGTGGTACACACCAGAGCTACACTCTGCACAATGGGATCAAGAGGTGTTTTCCCACCAATTTCAATACTTCCACATATGATAAAAGCTGCAGCCACAGAAAATCCTGTAGCACATGAAGTACATTGTGTAGGATATATCCTTAGCTGGGAGAAATTTGGCATAGCTCCCTTCACTGCATTACTGTAAAGTCAGTTTGCATCAACTGTATATTTGGCCCCAGATGTTGAATTATTTTTGGTCCCTTAGCCTAGGAAAAAACTATCATGCATGTATATAATTGCATGCACAGAGCGGTTGACATGTAAGGAGACAGCATGTTTTAAAAACACTTTAGAAGAATGTTTAGAAAGACACAAGATCATTCCTGCTAATTTTACAGAACTCATGACGAATTTCTGCTATGCTAACCACCTGTGAATGAAATGCTAACTCCTTTCAGTTAGAAAGGCTGTCACTTGGTCGTCATCTTTACTGCCAAAGATTTCAAGGACATGGCTTGTGCTTAATTCATTTGATCCTATTGGCTTGTTGTCAACAAAAGTGACAATCCTGTATTTGTAACGTCATAAACTTCCAAGTATGATGTTGTAAACTGAAGACCATGACTTTGACTTAAGGGCAGGAGCATTTACTTATGATCTTGTTTTCAGGAAGCAAGACCTTGCAATCATAATAGTAAAAAGCTACTTCATGGGAAAAGAAGGCAAGAAATCATTTTGCTGAAGTGCCCCTACTGTTTCTCCAAGCCTTCCCAAAAAAGCCATAATTGATTTCTAAGACCCGTGTGATACTGCATATTTATTGCCCTGAATGATATATGGATTTCATGAATTCTGCTGGTGTGACATTCAACCCACTCGAACATTATGAGTTTGACAGTTTGACTCTAACTCAGTTTATTTCCCACTTGAGAGACTGGAAAGGAACAGATGGGGATGTGAGAACAACCAGGGAGGGGAAGAGCGTGCAGCAGCTTGTGCTGCCGGGCCCTGGTGTGAGCACACCTCCCTGCAGCTACTCAGGGGTTGTGACCACCATCTAGAAGTGGTTTTCCAGACATTATTAAAGCTGCAAAAGCACATGTAACTCTTAAAGCAAACATTAGGCAGCCCCAGAAGGTAAAAGAATGTCTGCTGAGTATGGGCTGTGCCAAATTTAGCTCTGGAAGGGAAAAGGTGATAGAGGTCAGCATTACAGGTCTTGTAGGACGTTGGCAGTCTCAACTGATCATCACTGCCATCGGGCATTTCCCTGCATTAGTGCTGAGTTAATAGATAACTAGCTGCATCATCACAATATTTACTCCGCTGGTTTGAACACTTTTTTCCTCTGTTAATAGGGTCTCTCTTTTTCAAATGTTTTGTGTATTTTCAGGTCTTTTGTCTACTTACCACATTTTGTGTCCTTATTACATATACTGCTTAGTCATATATTTACTGAAAATTAATGAAGAAGAACACTTGGCACGTTCCAGAGTCAAAATACTTTGCAAACATTAACTAATTAATAATGTATCCCTTATTTTCAGGCATGCTAGCATGCTTGAATGCTGAGTGAAATTCTGCTGAATCATTGTCTCCCAGCATGTCCCCTGCTCTTTTGCTAACCCATTACATGGTTCAAGAGTCCGATTATTGAGTTTGGTTATAGACAGCAGGTCTGATTCAAACTTCTGATAAGCACATGATTTCTGAAATGCCTTTATAATCCGGAGCAGACTTCTAAACGAAGCTCAGTGTGAGCACAGCTGTGTCTGGGCACATGAGGTATGATCTTAACATAAGCTGAATGTCTTTTATCTGACAAAATACAGCCACTGTTTTAAGAAGACCTGGCCCTGGATGTCTGGGGCTTTGCCTAGGAATCAAAGAAGTTTTACTATTTTATTGCATATTCCAGTGGAGACCCTGAACTGATAGCACTCTGTATGCCAAGAGGGATACTGCAGTAACGCCAGCCCTGCTTTATGCAGGTCAGGCCAGAGCCTTGCATTTAACTCCTTGCCAGCCAAGAGGACTGCTACAGTAGCTCTCAAGTTAGAAAACCAAGACACAAATCTTATAATTAACACCAGCTATGCCCGTGCTTTATAGAGGCTTGTAACTGGTTTGGTTCAAAGGTGTTTGTTTTCACTGCGGAGTTTACAGAGGCTGTGTCTTTATTTATCCCAGGACACCCTTATAAATGTTTGAGTGCAAGGCTCAGTTACTGCAATTCCCTTATAGCAGGAGTTTGCAATAACTCAGCTGGTTCACGAAGCTTGCTCACAGATCTGACAGCTTGAGCAATATTGCTCCCACCTTGGTTTCCCTGATTTTTGCCAGCATTTGTATCACATTCCCCTTTCTGTTTACCATCTCCCCGTTGCCTTAGCATGATGCAAACTGTCATCTTGAAAGAAGCACAGGGTATTGCAGAAGTGCTTTAGGAAAATATCCCTCCCTGAGACTTCTAACAGATTCAGCCTCAATGCCTCTTCAAGGTTATTTCTGGAGGAAGGGAAGAGAGGATTGTGGGATTTTTATGGTTATAGTTTTGGTTTTGTTTTACAAATATGGGAAGAGTTCACCTTTTCTAGAAAATTATGTTCCTAGATGAAGAGCACTGAGCACTGCTTTCTTTTGGGTACTACAGCCAGATGAGATGACTTTTAAAGACTCTCTTGCTAGAACGAGTGATGCCCTTCTAGGATGTACTATCCACTTACCAAAAAGAACAAAACGTACAGTATGTACATATTTGTAGGTAACATTACTGAGCAAGGAACAACTAGTTGCTCTCTTCATGGGAGGCTTATCTGAATTTAGTACATCAGTTCTTTTGAGTTTGTGATGTTCGCAGGTCTGTCACAAATTTTTTTCTATATTTTCCACCTCACTTGAGTGTTTCAAAGCCTAATAGAGAGCAAGCAGTGTGCTTTTTCTGGTCTGCAGAAACCAGTATGCCCTACTTTTCACTTTCCTTAGAAAAGAACATTTTTTCATCAGAGTGTTCTGTGGCAGAGCAACGAATCTTTCAGCCTGCTATTTCATAGCACACTATACTCCCAAGGTCAATCGATTAATATTCCATATTAATCATTAAACTTCTGATTAACTCTTGTCATCCCAGAAAACATTATAGAACTTGCACAGAACAGCTGCTGTAGTGATATTAATTGCTGTTTTCATTCTTCAGGTTATACGGAGGGGTTAGGGGTGAGCCTGAAATGACTAGAATCTAGATAACAAAATATATTCTAAGAGAACTGCGATGGCATCTAGGCACCGATACAGAAACAGCACCTCTTCTGTGTCATGCAGAAATTAAACCGCCTGCCGAAGAACTTATTGCTTCTAGGACTCCCAGACTAGTCCTTATAAATAGCAAACTTGTAAATAGTTTGACAGCCTTCAGGGACTGCTGACCTTGAATTCCCTTCCTATGAGTATATCTAAAGATTGTGCAAGCAATCCATGTTAAGCAACTCCTATATTTATAAAACTTATAGAAATGAATAATGTAGCAGACCTGCCTTGGAAGCTAATACTATTTTGACTGTTTTACCATTCCATGGTTGTAATACAGGGACAAAGGAACATCCAGCCATTAGTTCATCTTGCCCTTAAGGAACATCATTACTAAAATTAGATTAACGCTTTTTGTTTGTAATCCATTCAATCCCTCAGGTCTCCTAATCTAGTCCTCACCCCCATGCTACATGTAAAAAATAAGCATAATAGCCCATAATGAAGCAATTTTTCAAGACTATGTCCAGCCCCAGCTTTTGGATCTATTTGTCCCAGATCCCTGGAGCTGTTTGTCTACCCTAAATGTCAAAGAATCAGACTCCTATGAATGCTCCCGTCTTCAGGGGCATCTGCCGCTAAGGCATCTGCAAGGGAGGACTGGGGAATGAATCTGAAAAGGGGTTGTGACTGAGGTGCATTTCCTCAATTTAAAGAGAACATAATGTAAGGCAAACCCTTGCATTCTCTGACAAGTGCCAGGGACTGGATCAGAGACCAGAAAACCCAGGTTCAGAGCTCACGCTGACATCTGTGCCTCCTTCCAAACTCACACTGAGCATTTCTCAGTTACCAGCTTGAAAAAAACACAAGTAAATACAACCACGCATTTCCACCCCAAATGTTAGTTCTGATCATTGACATACTTTAGGTATTTCTCTTTACCTTAGAAATTATTATCAATCAAGGCACTGGGGTAAACTGGAACATTTCCGTTCAACTAAACTGTTGATTCATAGTGGCAAAGACATTAGTAATTTCTTTTATGGATCCTGTTAAATGGGAAATACTACATTTGTCTGTTTTCTCAACCAAGCACTGAATTGCTCTGGTGAGATACTTACTACTATTTCTTCAGGCTAACTTTGCAAATGTAGCTTAATAGGAAAATGTATAATATGATTATTAATTTAAAGTAGCAATTTCATATGTTCTACTTGGACTTGCATTTAAATTTGCTTAATATTCTGTATATATAATTTAATGCATCTTGTCCTGTGTTTAGAGCTGAATGATGAAAGAATAATATTGGGGGATGTTGTCATTTAAAATAGTAATGGTGAAATACGTTTGTTTGTAAACCTGAAGGAAGTTCACTGATTAGGTGGAAAATTGAAATTTACAATGCTGTCTTGAGCTTTTTTGGTTTTAAGAACCCTGATTATACAGCACTAATGCCTTCAGTTTAAACTCAGTATTTAAATGGATGCAATCAGTGGAATATAGATCTGAAGTGCCTTACTTGGACCTATTGAGTTAAGGCCATTAGGGTCTGGGGGGAGGTTACATAAGCATAGGTCTGGGACAGAAGGCACCAAGACATGGGGGCACTATAATTTCCATACAGGGCTCCTGTCCCCCAGCTGCCCAGACTGCAGGGTATAGCAGCTGGATTTCCTTCTGCTACAACTGGATTTCCTTCTCATGGAAACCACTGAGTGGGTTTCAAGACCTAAGCTGAACATGCAAGCAGATACACTGAGAATTGCTCCCAGACTCCACAATTCAGCTCTTAACCATAGTCTTCTGCAGTTTGCTCCTCTTAGCCTACTCTCAATCACTACAATTATGTTACAAATGCAGAACACAAGATCAGTCCACATCAGACATACATAACAGGGATGGCTGAAGAAGTTGTCACTCCCAGTTGCGTGTCTTATCCCTGTTCCAGAGGCTACTGCCACCATCTCTAGTTAGCACAACAGAACAGACAAAACATCTGCACCTCCACCACCAGAGTTCATAACCCAGCATATTAACTTCAATTGCTGTTTATGACACTTTAATTTACCAGACTTTGATTTGCACAGCAGGAACTGTGATGCATTCAGCCCACCCCATGGCCTCTGCTGGGAGAGGGGGGAACCCAACTGAGACCTGGGCAAAATCCAGCATGGTTTCTGACTCTGAGTTTTAACTTTCCCATTTTTCAGGGACATGTTTGTTATACTGTACCATTACACCAATTACCTACGGGACTCTCTCTGAATGCACCTGCAGAGGTTTGTCGACAACACTGGCTTTTAACTAGAGCTGGTAGGGATTTTCTACCTGAAAATGTTTTCTGCCAATAACTTTTGAAGCCTCAAAACTGGACATTCCTCTAAAACAGAGCTATAAACAGGAAAGGGTTAATTAGCCTTCTGAAGAGAAAATGTGTTTTGAAGTGGAGAGAGATGGAAGAGAGGAAAGAGATGTGAATTTGTCAAATGGGGTGGACGGATGCATTCATTTTTAATTGCTGTGATTCAGAAGGAAGGCAACATGAAGGATCTTGTAGAAGAGGAGTGTTGCTGCTCACCCAAATTCAACATTAACCCAAAGCAGAGGGAAACACAAGAATAACTGTTGGCCTCCTGAGGTGTTTCCCTTTCATCAGGCCGAACCCTCGCAGGTAGCAGTGTATGTAGTGATCACGCTGTCTGTTCCACATCTTCCATCCGCGAGGAAGCTCAGTGGCACTCAGAGCATCCTCACCCTTCCCATCCACCAGTCTCCCAGGCTTCCTGCATCTCTGTTCCTCCAGCACCTCTCAGCTCCACTTCAGTTGTTTCAACAATGCATGAGCAAGGCTTACGCCCTCATTTTTTACAGTTCTTAATCAGATGAGAATTAGATGTTTCTTAAGTCCTGCTGTGTATTCTGATGTGGGACAACAGTTTGGTCTGTGTTGAGTTTTGCACATAGAAATTTTTCTGTACATTCAGAAGTAGGTGCTGTGACTCTGGAAAGCAGCCACCCAATTAGGCACAACAAAGCATGTAATTTCCATTCTGAGACTACAGGTAAATCCTTTAATTAAAGGAGTCTTACGTACTTCAGTGGTTCCTTCTGGAACCACAGAATCCTCCTGAGGACACAGATGCCCTGCTCCACTTCTCATACCAGCCCTGTTTCTGGACCTCCTCCTTTTCATTAATGTGAGCATGACAGGGTGGCTCTTAGCTCATTCGCATTCAGGGTCTGACCTGACAACTGGGAGTCATTCAAGGACACAGCTTCAGCAACTTCTGTGCACTCTCCCTGGTGACACTGTTGCGGCCAGTATGCAAAAGCTGCATAGATGAAGCAGAGCTCCTGCCCCTGAGCATCCATCGTGCCTGCTGAGATTTGCCTCACAGCAGATCATTTCCATCCATCTCTTGCCCCTGCTCCCTGCTTTTACTGCAACCAAAAGCAGGTGTAACGCACCAGACTTGCCCCACAGAGCCCACCTCGCATATGCAGGTATAGCTGCTCTCACATATGGCTAAGCCAAGGGTGCAAACAAATGTGGTTTTTAACGAGATCCTGGGCAGAGCTGATACAGTGCATGTTTGCACAGCTGGCACTTCATACATGGTCCTGAGATGAAGCTGAAACCCCTGCTGACTGCTCTGAGGAGGGAGCCTGGGATCCAGCCCCAGCTGCCTGGGAAACCTGACTCTTCCTGAGCACCGTGATGCTCTACCAAGCTTCCTCCTCACAGGCTTTGCAGAGCAAGCTGGAGTCATCCTGGGCAAAACCACCTCATTCAAGCCTCAAAATAGGACCAACCTGTAGATACAAGGCTATCTATCTCATGTACCTATTAATGAGAAAAGCAACAAAGTTCATTCATTTAGAAAGGAGACTGATTTTTTTTCCCGCACAAATTGCATATACTATCCTGGTTTTAGAATACCTGCAACCAAGATTAATTTTCAAGTAAGGCATAAACGAGGCTGTGAAGTTATTGTAGCTACTATTAAATAATTACTTTTTTTTTTTTTTTTTTTTGTACCACATGAGCTTATACTTGGTTTGGGTTTTTTTTCTCTCTTTAACACGATTTAGCAATTCTGCTACTATGCAGATGGCTACAAAAATTATTCAGGAAAAAACATTTGAGGACCTTTTAACCTTCAAAAAATATTCCAGAACTTTCTTTTGTAAAACTTTTCTGCATATTTAAATGTATTGGCAGGTCCTGTAATATTCAAATTCCTACTTAAAATAGTAAAAATATTTTGACATATTTCTGGGAGTAGTCAACCCTGTTAGCTTCCACTTAAAGTGCAATTATTCAGGAATATTATAGATCATTATGTGGCTTTGGGGAAAAATCAGTATGACTCAAGTGCCCATTAGTGAAAGTGAAATGGTAGTAGGACACCCAGGGAAGCACATGTGGTATTCCCATGAATATCAAATTAATTCATTATGATAGTACTGGTAAAGTGTTAAACTCTTTCCCATTTCATGAAACAAGATTTATTTTCCAAGGCAGGAATATAAACACTCTCCAGCAATGTTGCAAAAAAGGGTTTGTCATGGAGAGGTTTATGTAAGAGATGGCCTTGGGTGTCTATATAGTGGTGCTGTTGGATAACAATTTATGCAACAAAGAGGTTTCCCCTTCCCAAATTCTGCTGGAATGCAGGGAAGACCAACAGTTCCTTTGAAGTAAGGCGTCCCCTGTTTAGAGGTCAGTGAGAGCACATGAACTTAAGCACACAAAATAAAGATACATATCCAAATAGCAACCAGGGAGGTAGCTCCAACATTGCAAAGCACGCACCGTGCTCTGCCTCACCCTTGCCTGGTTGGCTTGGTGCCCTGAGGGCACAAATGAGGGGCAGCACCCAAGTGATTCCACTTGCTCATTCTAGAGCAACCATTGCAGCCACTCCTAGCCACCAGCACACCAGACCCTAGAGCAGATGATCTTCTACCCTATCTTGTGCTTTAAACAGGATTTCCTGGAGCAACCCCAGGCACAGCTCCAGGTTGGACAGAGAAGAAATTCAGAGCAGCCCTGAGGAGAAGCACCTGGGGGTGTTGGTCAATGAGAAAATGAACATGAGTCGGCTTCAGTGTGCGCTCGCGGCCCAGAAAGCAACCGTATCCTGGGCTGCATCCAAAGGAGCGTGACCAGCAGG
This sequence comes from Loriculus beryllinus, assembly GCA_039877255.1. Classification (NCBI taxonomy): domain Eukaryota; kingdom Metazoa; phylum Chordata; class Aves; order Psittaciformes; family Psittacidae; genus Loriculus; species Loriculus beryllinus. The sequence continues at coordinate 24 of JBCJKH010013317.1, read as the reverse complement.
TCCAAGGAGGTGATCCTGCCCCTC
>JBCJKH010013313.1:0-21988 GCA_039877255.1 Loriculus beryllinus | reverse complement strand
CTGGGAGGGAGCAGAAAGAGAACGTATGACCCAAACTAGCCAATGGGTTATTTCACACCATAGAACATCATGATCAGTACAGAAACTGCAGGGAGCTGACCATGAGGGGCCAATCACTGCTCAGGGACAGGCTGGGTATCAGTCAGCAGGTGGCGAGCAATTGTGTTGTGCATCAAGAATCCATCACATATATTTGAAGTTCATCTTTTAGCTGTTAAATGTTGCCATGGCAAACAAAAAAAAGTTATAATTCACATACAAAGCCAAATATAAGCCCAGATGCTACTAGCACTAACTAGCAGCAACAGATCTGTTCTTTTAGAATCTCTAAGAAAAGTAGCTCTGAGATATCTACAAAGTGAAAACACATGCAAAAAGAATACTGCCTCCTTGTTCATGAATTCCTTGTCTGAACACCAGTTTACCAGTTCAATCCTGCCTTAAGTGTACAAGTGTTAAGACCAAGTCTTTCTTTTCCATTTCCCAACTTCAGAGGCTTCAGTATTATTCTTCCATCTCTAAAACACCTACCATGAAAATTTTTTTCAATCTCTGCATCTTCCTTGACTTTTTTTACAAATTTCATGACCAGAACAATCAGCCATTCTAATGTCACAATGGAGCACCTTAAGCAAGGCCTTAATGAGATGCTACTTTATAGGAGCATATTATTTGATTTTCATTTCAAACACAATTTAAAACAACAGAACTGACAATTTTATTATACTATATAACATAGGACACATATATGAAACAGGCTCAGTAAAAATCCCATCACATAAACTGAAACAAACCCAAACCCAAACAAAACCACATCACCCCAACCAAACAGCAATTTTACTCTGTACTCTTTTGTCCCAGGATGGCAAATGAGTATCCTCTGTCTTACCATCACCATTCTGGAACTCAGTGATCTTTTCATGTCAGCTTGGTGAAAATGAATGTATTCTCACATAAGCTTTCAGCTAAAACATCCAGTCTTCCTGCAGAGTTGTTTTAGCACCACCACCACCAAAAATACAAGTTGCAGCTTAAAGAGCTCTGCAAAATTTTAGAAGGCCGGTTAAAGTGGGAGAAATTAGAGGATCATGTCATGATTTCCACACTACTTTACTTTTTCCTACCTTATTAGCCTTAAATATTCTGCAAATGATGGACTAAGTAAAACTCACAGTTTCTTTTTGTTCCACTTCCAGTGAGTCTCAGAACAACCTTTTTGCTCATATCAATTTCCAAGCAATCTGTCTAGGCATCCAAGTTTATAAACTAGAAAAAACATTCAAGCCTCCTTGCTTTTAAACATACACAAACCAAGAAGCTTGTTTAATAGACCTTGTCTCTGTGATTATTTCTTGATGTTCTTGACATGGAGCATCCCCACAGAAATTGTGGATGCAACCTACCTGGAAGTGTTTAAGGCCAGGTTGGAAGAGGCTTTGCACAACTGGTCTAGTGGATGGTATCCTTGCACATGGCAGGGGATTGGAACTGGATGATCCTTAAAGTCCCTTCCAAGCCATTGTGTCATTCTGTTTTCCAGTAGATCATCTTTTTGGTTTTGCAATAAGACTTCGACCCTTTCTTTGCTTCTGAACACACAAACACATACACACACACACAAATTTACTTTTTCCAGACCTCCAGCAACACACACAGCTTGTTTCTGAGCTCAGGTTTTCATCCTGTTTGTCAAGCACAGACATTAACTTCACACAAAATTTAAGGAGTATCTTGCTACCACCAGCTCCACACTTTGCATTTTCCAAGTTACCATCCATAGCTGCACATGTATTCTTTCAGCTGTCCTGTCATATCACAGCCAACATTCACCACACACTGGCTGAAACTTCCAGTAATCTCTCAGTGCAGAGTGATTGCTATTTGGTTTCCATGCTTTAGGCATTTCCCTAATGCTTTTGATTATTCTCCAGGGCAACATTACCTCTTTACTGCTTGAAATCATAAAAGGGTGGATTTATTCCATGAAAGGGGAAAGATTTATTCAAAGACAAGAATAAATCTTATCTAGGGATATAAAACCTCTCTCTCTTACGTATTCTCAAAAGCAATGGGACAGGTAAATGCAAATGCCTACAGCTGCAGGCACTGCAAGTTACAATTTCTATAGAGCAGAAATTCTGCGTAGGCAGAAAAGATGGGCAGAAGGGCAGTTCTTTCTGGAAATCCCAAACTACCTTAGTTGCTGCTATTAGTAAACATTTCTTCAGCAGAATATTTGGCTAATGGTCCAGCTTTTATTTTATGTAAGCATGCCATAACCGTAAAAAAGGGCAGACAGGGACTCTTTGTCAATTAAAATATGCTTCTTTTTTTATCTGTCTTTTCATCCCAAACTTAATATGTTAGAGAACTGAAAATTGAAAACAAACACTGGTTCTCAGTATATAAATACGTAAAGGTGTGCACCACACATATTAAAGAACAAGACTTGATAAAGTACAGTAACATGCAAAGAGAAATATTCCATGAGAAAGGTGTAGATTTAACAGGAAGTATTCAAGACTACACTGAATCAGATGGGTATAAACCAGACCTCACATGGACCTCTGATCCCCAGACAGGGATGAAAGGAGCAGTGAGGCTACAAATAAGTAAAGTACATGACACTGTATTCACATTAGAGCTCTCTATTTAAGGTATATGACAGAGGAAACTGAACAGCTCACTGATCTGTCACACATACAGCAGTTCCTCACACGGCACCTCCATCCAAGATCCAGAAGAAGACGCTCAACGTTTTCTCCAATAAGAGGAATGCTTTTGAGTGCAGCTCAAAAATCAAACCACTGAGTGAAAAAATGTTACCACCGCTGCCATACTCTTTTTCTCCTCGAGAGCCATGTTGTATGGAGATTTGTCAGATATTACAGGTCATTAGAAAATAAAAATTACTTACTTAAACTGTCTGCACATCTGAGTGGCATCACAGGCCCCAGACATTCAATTTTGGTTTAAATTACCCAGACAATCCCACCAGCCTAAGACACTGCGGGTAATTATTTATAAGGGGTAGCTAAATGGCAGGTGAAAGCTTTTTATGAACTCCAAGGGGAAAAAAAATGCAAACATTTTCTCACTGGTCATCTGGGGAACAATTAGCTCCTCGTGACACATTTCCACATCTATCAATACATCCCAGTCGCTCTGTCTACAATTTAGCACTATCAGGCAATCAGTCTGCAAGTGAAATCAGATCTATCCCTATCATAGCTACCTGTCCACAGCAACAGCTCAGTGATAACTGCCTGTTTTCTGCATCCTTAGAAAAGAAACTGAAATACCACAAAGGCACATCCCTTTGAAATCGCTCAGTAGTACTGCTTCTATCCCATTATTCCAGTTTTTGCCCTGCCACTGTAGTAGCGTTTTATTGTTTTATTGACTTGAGTTCATTCAGCACTTAGCGTAGTGGTACAGACTGGAAATTATTTCCTTCCCTGGGTATTTTCATCAGGTATTGTACAGTAATTTATCATTGCTGGGCACTTAAGTAAGGTGCAAAATGCTTACTGCACAGTCCTATATAGACTAATAATAACTAATAAGTCCTTTTGGCTAAGGTGCCATTTCCCAGTATTCCCAGTGAAAGTAAGAAATGGTAAAACTCACGTTTCATAGCCTTCCTGTTCATGCTGGGAGATGAAGATCTCCGAAGCAGTGTCCCAGGAGTGACACCATCAAATAACATGCAAACATCTGAAGGGAGTCTCAGCATTTAGGATTTCTAATGCTAGCAGAGGATCGCCCCGATGCTGAACTCCTGTTCTGTACTTTTCCAGTTGCTGAGGAAAGGTATCAGGAGCTGCGTGAGCCTGCATTGTAGGGCAGTGCTGCACAATGGCTTAATCTCGTTATGTGATAAATAGTCTTGACACTGAATGTGCCATGTGGTACACACTCAACCGGCTGCTTTAGCCCTTTACCGGCGTCAGCCAAGAGCGCTGCAAGCTGTGTGAGCTCAGGCTGACAGCAGAAGTGCAAGAGGTACAGTTCAGTACATATTAAACAGGAGAGGACACAACAGTCAACTCCAAGATACTTGAATGCTGCGCATTAAAAAACATGCCAAGCTCCCAAATTTACAGAGTCATCATCACAGCTGCCCCCTGCTCCTTCCCAGAAGCTTCCGTCTCCCCTTACAGAAGACAGCACGTGAAGGGAGTTATGTGGCTACTCCCATACAAAGACCCACAGACCACTGCAAAGGCACAGACAACAACTATTTCTAAATGTGGTAAAGCCTACCAGTAACAGCTGACCAAACCAGCAGTCAAATCATCATGGCAAGTGACCAGAACTGTTTGCAACACTTATGCTGAAACCTTGTAAATTCTTCAAAATCAGTCAAGCTACCAGAAATGAATTAACAGTTGGCTCACGCAAGACAGAATCATCACAGTGAAAATAATAAGGGTCCTGCTGTGACACAAGTATGTTGATTTGCTGTCAATTATATTTTTGCCTTGGCACATCTCATAATACATGTAAAATATCCCTATGGCTAGGGACTAGACTATTGTTTTACAACTGTCCACACATGATAAACAGGCAGGACAGTAAAGGACCACCAGAATCATTAAGCCCAGCTTCTGAAGCCCCATGGGAGCCAGCAACACAGTTACTTCCAGACAGTGAAAAAGCACCATCAAAACAACTAATTTAATATCCCCCAGCAGTCCCAGGAACTCCCTACTCTGTTAGAAATTTTTTTTCATCCCGGCATACTCATGGACAGTCATCAATTCACTCCGGCATTATCACCCAAAATAGTTCTGCCCCCTCCCTGATGCTTACCCATCTGATGTATTTATGTGCTGAAGTTAAGGCTGCTCTCTTGTTCCCACTACAATGCACAAAGCCAGGTCTGATTTTCTCTTAAGAAAGAATACTGAAGCATGGTGGGTTACATTTAGGCAGCAGATATCACACACATACCAGGTTACATGGAAAACGAAACAACCGAAAAGCTGATCAGATCTTTTGCTTACAGACAGATGCATATTGTTTTTCTTAAGTTTTCATTACTCAAAAACACTACTTACAATGTGGCTTCTTACAGGTTCTTGCTGCTTACTTAGTAGTGTCTCTGGAGAGAAAAACCCAACCTAAGAAAGCTTGCTGGCATCAAGGTAGATGTCTATACAAATGTATGTTTTTCTAACTATCACTTATTACATGTTTCTGGATGACAAAGTTAACTGATTCCAGTTTGAGCCCTGCACTCTCCTAGGAACAGAAGGGGTTTCAGCATCATGCATTAGATGTTAATAATGTTTTGCATTCAAATTCATTTACTGATTTTTGAAGAATTTTTACTTAAATTGTATTTAAAATGGCACCTTCAAGACTTCCCACTTCCATGCTACGGAATGGTACTTTCACTTTTTTTAAACAGCAAATAAACGCATCTCACAGCGGATGCTGAATGACAACTTGAAATACGAATGAACAAAATTAATCCCCAATCTACAAACCAGCTATTGAGTGGGGGAGGGAAGGTTTGCTGCTATGCTTTCATTTGTAAACTTCATTTTTAGCCACACTGCAGAACTCTTGTCAGAACAAGGTTTTTGACTGGGACTTTTCCTGCCCAATTCTAAACTCCACACATTTTACATTGAAGTTACTAAGATCAAATCAATTTAGGTTCCAGCAGTGCTATTAAGATCCCTGAATGATTACAGTCAGATTATGACTTTCAGAGCCCATTTGCAAAACTCCCATTTTTAGGACACCTCCATTTAGCAATACTGAATACAGAGCCTTGGCAGGCTTCGTACTTGTAAACATGAAGTAAGACTTCACAGTCCTTTTTAAACTGTGAATCTACTCTCTCCATCACTGTCTCCAAACTAAAAGGCATTGCAAGTTTTTGGTTTCTCCAGGCAAGCCCTTTAATGTTTCTCTTTGTTGGATTACTTCTTCCGAGAAATTTACAAAAGAGTAGGAAAAAGAAACATCTGTAGGAACAGCTGCACAAATATTGCCACTGCCAGAGATAAGATTTCTTTCTAGCATCCAGGACTTCTTTTGTGTGTTGCAAGACCACTTACCAGTGGATAACCACAGTTACTATCCATGCATCTGACACGCAATTTGGATCTCAATCAAGGATAAGAGGTAAAAGCTCAACACAAGCCCACTATAGAAACACACAAACACACAGAGAAAACAACTAGAAAACCAAACCCTTGAAGGAAATATCTAGCGGCTCTACCATATTTGCTTATTCAGGAAATAGGCTGCTTGCTATGACTTCTTGTGGACAATCAAAATACCATAGTAGGTAATTCATAATTGCAAGCAGACGTACAGCAGAGCTTCTTCCCTCATAATTATCTCACATGTAACAACACTGAGATCCCAAATTACTCATCACACTTTCCAAGACAAATTAGTCAATGATATAATTAATTAAATAGAGTCCCAAAAGTCTGTCTTCATCTCCTAGATACATGTGTGCATTCATATACATGTCTCTGAACCGCAGCAATCTGTTATGCCCTAAAAGGAAGCATTAAGAATGAGTTCTAGCAGGGAGCAGGATAGGAAAACTAAAGCCCTAACAGAACTCAGTCTGGCCAGGGACATTAAGAGGACCATGAAAAGCTTCAACAGACACATCAGAGACAAAAGGAAGACAAGGCAAAATGTGGGCCCCCTCCAGAAGGAAATGGGAGACCTGGTCACCCAGGACATGGAGAGGGCTCAATGACTTCTTTTTGCCTCAGTCTTCACTGACAAGAGCTCCAGCCACACTGCCCAAGTCACAGAAGGCAAAGGCAGGGACTGGGAGAAGAAAGAACTGCCTGTTGTAGATGGCCATCTTCAAGACCACCTAAGAAGCCTTAAGGTGCACAAGTCAATGGGACCTGATCCATAAGTCCTGAGGGAACTGGTGGATGAAGTTGCCAGGCCATTTTCCATCATATTTGAGAAGCTGTGTTGGTCTAGTGAAGTTCTTACCTCTGGAAAATGGGGACTAGAATCCCCATTTAAAAAAAAAATAGACCCAAGGAACCACAGGCCAGTCATTCTCACCTCCATGCCTGGCAAGATCATAGTGCAGATCCTCCTGGAAACTATGCTAAGGCACATGGACAGTAAGGAGGTGACTGGTGACAGCCAATATGGCTTCACTAAGGGCAAACCATGCCTGACAAATTTGGTGGCCTTCTGCAACAGGGCTACAGCACTGGTGGATAAGGGAAGAGCAACTCATGTAATCTACCCGGACTTGTGCAAGGCATTTGACACTGTCCAGCACAACATCCTTGTCTCTAAACTGAAGAATCATGGATTTGATGGATGGATCTTCAGTGGATCAGGAGGAGAAGGACTTAGGGGTGTTGGCTGACAAAACTCACCATGAGCCCGCAATGTGCGCTCAGTGTGACCAGCAGTCTGAGGGAGGTGATTCTCTCTCTCTGCTCCGCTCTGCTGAGACCCCACATGCAGCCCTGTGAGGAGCTCTGCAGCACCCAAAACAAGATCTGAGGGAGCAAGAGCCACAAAGATGATCAGAGGCTGGAGCACCTCTCCTATGAAGACAGGCCAAGAGTTGGGCTTGTTCAGGCTGGAGAAGAGAAGGCTCTGGGGAGACCTTAGAGCAGCCTTCTAGTACCTAAAGGAAGTAATACAAGAAATTGGGAGAGGGACTTTTTACAAGGGCATGTAAAGACAGAATCACAGAATAGTTAGGGTTGGAAAGGACCTTAAGATCATCTAGTTCCAACACCCTGTTCCACTCACACTAAACCATGTCACCCAAGGCTCTGTCCAACCCAGCCTTGAACACCACCAGGGATGGAGCATTCACAACTTCCTTGGGCAACCCATTCCAGTGCCTCACCACCTTTATTGTAAAGAATTTCTTTCTTGTATCCAATCTAAACTTCCCCTGTTTAAGTTTTAACCCACTACCCCTTGTCCTACCACTACAGTCTGTAATGAAGAGTCTCTTCCCACCATCCCTATAGGCCCCCTTCAAATAAGGGGGAATGGCTTTTAGCTGGCAAAGGGTAGATTTAGATTGTATATTAGGAAAACATTCTTCCCTGTAAGGGTGGTGAGGCACTGTAACAAGTTGCCCAGAGAAGCTCGTGGCTACCCTGCTCCTGGAAGTGTTCAAGGCCAGGTTGGATGGGACCTGGTCTAGTGGAAGGTGTTCCTGCTCATGGCAGCAGATTGGACCTGGATGGTCTTTAAGGTCCTTTCCAAACCAAACCATTCTATCATTGTATGATTTTTATGCTTCATGCTATATATTGATAACTGCAATTCTTATTTCCCAGTCCAAGCCCAGGCAGGTTAATATGATTAATAGGTTAAAGGTCAATATGATTAGCTCCCCACTACAGTAACAATCAAAGTAGCCAGTTCCAAATACACAGACATGGTGGCAACAAGATCTTGGAGCTATCATAGAACATGCAGGTCCTCAAGTTTTAGGGATTTACAGAAACTTTTTTTCCCAAAAAATACTAAAAGAATTAGCAACCATTCTGGGCATGGGGAACAGTAACCGCATCCATCTCATCTGCAGAGTAGGATGCGAAGAGTAAGAAGCAAAGCTAATTGTCTTCATCCTCTACATCATTTTTCTTTCTGAAGCAACTCAAGAGGGGCCTTTAGCATACTTTAAGTACCCTTGACTGTAGTGCTCTCCCATTTGCTAAACAGCCATTTATCACACTAGGACTGTGCTCTGACAGTAGTACTTTAGCTACTTTTTCTACCTTTACACACCCGGCTTGACAACCAGAACTGCAGAAAAAAACTCCTTGAGTAAGTTTCAATATGCTTCAGGGGTTCTTTCCCACTTGAATTCATGCGATCCACTCTTGTGATGCATTTTCCTAATACTCATCCTGTACGACTGTGCTCACACATCCCCACAGCACTACCTGGAAACACAGTTGTGAACTTTAAAAAAAAAATCAAAAGCACAAAGATCCATCACAACTTGCTTTGCAGCACCAGCTCTTATGCTTACATAAGTCCACACACTTCCAACTGAAATAGGCAAGCCTTCACACATTGCAGTGGTCTGTTGTGGTCATTCACCTCCTTTCCATCAAGCCACAAACGGAATCAGATGTGTCCCGTCGTCGTCCCATCCCCCCCCCCTCCCCCCCATAAGTAACATCAAAACACAAGAAGGTCAAAACTGAATAAATGGATGCCTACAAGGAGCCCAGCATCCCTTTTCCAACTGTGACTCAAGTAAACTCTCAGGGACAAGCAGGGAAAGGTAAGACAAGCACACAACAATACTTTCACATCCAGCTACCCCTTAAAACTGGGTTTTCCCTTAATTAACCACAGTATTTTCTGGCAAGCACTTGTGCATTTTAATTACACCTTATGTACATCTTGTGCGCAGTACTACCTCCTTTCATTTGTTTTGAGCATGCCATCATCACTCCTGGATACACCCTGCGATTTCTCTATTGGAAATAAGTGAAGAATTGGCCTCTGCTCACTCTTTCCCAACCACTCATTTATGCAGTTCTCAGTCATCTCATCTGGCTGACAAGTTCCTCCCTGCTTCACTGTTTCTTAGACAGAAGCTGTGCTGTGTCCTTGACCATTCTTGCTGCTCTTTTTAAAAGCTTTTCTAGTTTAAGCTGCAAACTACTAGCACTCTTGGGAAGCAAGAGACTCCCCCTGGTCTCACTTTTGTCCTTCTCCATATTTTTCTTCTCACAACAGAGGATGTGGTAGCCAGGAAAGTTACAGAAAGAGCTAGAAAGGGAGCTTATGGAAAATCCAGGATGCTGCTGCTGGTGCCAAGGTCAGGTCATTTGAGCAAGGATTAAGTGGAAGGCTATGTTCTCTACCCACTGAAGGAACACTTTACCTCCTTGCAAAACAGCAAAGTACCTCAAAAAATGGAAAGAGCCAACAGATTTTGGCCTAGACCACAGAAATAAAGGAAAAAGCATGTTTGTTTCACCCAGGTAGTGACATCTAGAGGGATCTGACTGTCTTCAGGACACAGGCAAATTGCTGGAGTTTTGCATTTTACTTTTTAAAACACTTCATAATTGTTCAATTTGGCAGGGCAAGAACACCAGTTCAGTTAAAATTTTAACTGCTTTAAAAGCAAAGGCAGATGTGGGAAAAGGATGACAGGAACACAACAGTTAATTCTTGGAAGTAACAGACATGAAAAAAATCTTCGCTAAAGAGTTATTAATCATAATTGCCATTACACAGAATTGCACAGAACTAAATATAGGAAAAATAAAGGTATGCCATGACAATAAACTATATAAACATTGCCAAAGAGTTCTACATGTTGCTCAAGTTTGCCTCATTGAGCCAGAGCATAAATGCCCCTCCAAACTAATCAGTACAACAATAAACAACAGAAGTTTGACAAAGTTAAAAGCACTGAGCTCATGTGCTCTCTCCTTCAAAGGCCTTTGGCACGGCGGAGCATGACATTTTCATTAGCAAAACCCAATGGAACAAGAGCTGAGCCAGGCAGACAAAATTAGTTCAAACAGTTAACAGATAAGTCAAAAACCATGGCTGTAAACAAAAAGCAGCATCACACTGCAGGTGGTTTCTAGTCTCAGGGGAACTATCTTATTTTGCAATTTAGCCAATGACTTGGAAGAAAAAAGGTAAGAAAAAAGATAATGACTGAAAAACAGTGCAAGTGACAAGTACCAAGGAAGCCGTTAATTACAGAGAGGAAAGGCGACTGACAGACAGCCATCTGTGTCCTTGATCAGCAGAAGTTGTGAAGATCTGACAGTACCTGAGAACATCCTCCTGAAGGAAAACTCAACGTCCCTGTTCAACACAACAGCCCCATCTCCAGCATCATCATAAGACTATTTAACAAGGGAAAAATCAAGTATACAGATCATTGTGTCTCTGGATTTCACAGGACTGACCCCTAAGTATTACTTCCAGTGCTAGTATCCAAACATCTAGAAGCATTTCGTAAAACTGGAAACCATTTTAAAAGGTTGAAATAATTAAAGAACTGGAGAATATAATGAAGGAACTCTGTTTTCTGCCTTTACAAAGAGAATCATAGAATAGTTAGGGTTGGAAAGGACCTTAAGATCATCTAGTTCCAGCTCCCCTGCCATAAGCAGGGACACCCCACACTAAGCCATGCCACCCAAGGCTTCATCCAACCTGGCCTTTAGAGAATAAGATAGCAACTGTAGAGGAAGCAGAAATTCAGATAAAAAAGGCTACTAAAAGAACTAGTAAGAACCAGAGCTAACAAAGGTGGTAAGTAAAGACAGTCAAATAAAACAAATTTGTAAAGCACATAATTTAAGCCTGATGATAATTACTCATGTGATATACTGCAGAGCATTAAGAGCCTACCAAGTGACTTTCTGTTAGTAAAACAGGATTATTTTTCAAAAATAAATGATCTAGCTTATAATGGCAGCTAATCAAGGACCCTTACCACTCATTTTGGATGCATAATCAATTCAATATGAAACAAATTCACTGCTTCATTCCAGTCCTTACCATACACACTTTGATCACTGAAATGTAACTGGCAAAATGGTGAAGCAGGATTGAGTCAGGAAATGTACAAGAAGCTGAAGAATAGGAAGGCGTTTCTCATCATGCAGCCCCTCACACCAATATCAGCCACCTACAGACTGGCTGCCACAGCTGGATTGTGGGGTACCTATTGAAAGCAAAGACCACAGAACCATGAGGCTTGAGAGGCATCAACTCCCAGCTGCTGGCTGTCCTACTGAGGTTTGGAAACACAGGGACCAAAGCAAACTGCTTCCTAATGTCATGCAGCTGCTTCTGGGAGCTTACACACAACATCATAGAATGGTTTGGGTTTGAAGCGACCTTAGACATCATCTAGTTCCAACCTCTCTGCACAGGCAGGGACACCTTCCACTAGACTAGCTTGCTCAAGGCCAGGCTGAATGGGGCTTTGAGCATTTCCAGGGATGGGGCAGAGTCCTGGCAAGGTAGCCTCTCCTGGCTCACACAGCACTGCTGCCACTGAAGCCTGTATGCCCTCCTTGCTGCTATAAGGCTGGCTATTTCAGCTCTGCATATGAAGTCTTTACCTGTCTCAACGCAGGACTTGGGGATGTCTGCTATGCTGCTGAAGCTGAAGTACAGCCACATCTTTGAGATGCCTGGTATTTTCATACCCTTTTGAGTGCTATGTTACTGAGCCAACTTTCTCCCTCAATTAGAAAAAAGGCAACCTAATCAAGCTTTTCTAGATAAATGCAGGCAACAACTATAAGAAACAATTCTGTGACATACTCACTTTTTAGCACAATAATAGAAACTAACAGACCAAATCCTATTACTAGGACTTTCTGCAGTCCTATGTGTAGGAAGGGAATCTAAGCTGGAAATTTGGCCTCTACTGTCATTTTCATTTTCTATCCTCCCAAGACTAGTAGTAGATTAACAAGTTTCATAAAAAGCTGTATAATTCCTTATCAACCAACACTATTGGCAACTCAGCTTTCTGCAATGTTGAGAATTCCAGGTAAGATAAATCACAGACAGTAAATGAAGAAAACCTGTACCAAATATTCTCTTACAGCATTTTTCTTGGTTCAGAATGCCAAGAGAAGACAACCCTTTCTTTCCCTTCCTGGCTAAGAGCTAACATACAGTTCACTCATCTACATGACAGTTTACAATGTTGAAACCCTCCCAATATGATGAAGTGTTGCCCCCTGCTCCAGGAGGTTATTTAAAAAAGAAAAAATCATGTCAAGCATTCCCTCTGCCCAATATAGATAAAGCCAGTAAGTAACAGCTCCAGGAATAAAGCGGACTTCCAAAGGCCTTCAGGTCACAATAGATACCAAATAGCCTACAGGGAAGACAGCTAAAGGTAATGGGATCCAAATCACTTCAAACTGCTCATCCTGAATTTCAACTCCTTTCTTAATTTCTTTCTTTCACATGGTGTGTTGAAAAAAATCAGATATTGAATGAAGCAGCAAGAGAGGAAAAGGTCCTGAGAGATGTGTTACAGCTGCACATGGAGCTTGCAGGGTCTTTCTATTCTAGTTACTTCTGCAGACATGGCCTTATCAAAAGCTCAAACTATTACTTGTCAGGCAATTTCCCTTCTTAATTTCTAGCTTTCTGAACTCCATCTTCAGAAAACTGAACCTAGCTACAGCACCACTGATAAAAGTGAACTTCATGCAGTAACCTGCAAACACAGGAGAGGCACATCTCAAAGGAATAACCCACTGCCTCCCTCTCACGTAAGTCTTGCCTTCCACACAATCACATTGTTAGCTGAATTTTCTACATGGCTTTACACTTTTTACTTATTGTAGGGCTTTTTTTTGTTGTTGGGGAAAGAAGGCGGGGGAGGGGGCAGGCACATGGTGTTTTCCAAACTAAATCTATCTAATTTCATTAAAGAATGAGAGTCAAGTAAAGAACAAGAGAAGAAAAAAGCAGCTGAGAGACAGGACATCAATTCAAGAAGAGGCAGATTTTATACACTATGCACAAAGAAACACGAGTTCTAAGCACATTGATTTTTAACAGACGTCAGTAGTATTACATACTAGAAGATGCCTTTTGCAATTACAAATCCTGCCACAACGTGAAAATTTCACAGGACTGGAAACAAGCACTTGACACTCAACCCTTCTTTCTCTCTACCTCTGCTTGTAACTCTGCATTCCTTCCATGAGTACAGGATGCAACTTACATGATTTTTAGTTAGGACAAGACACATTGCCCCTTGTATCGACAAATCCCCTTCCCTTAATTTTTATCTCATGGGGAATCCTTTCCCTGTGAACATACAAAAGTTATTGTCATCTTCTATGTACAGAACTACTCTGCAACAGAAAAACTTAACTGCGTCTTAATACCGGCTGATCCAATACAATCCAACCTGCTGATCTTCCCAGCAACCATGCTACTTTACACAATCAGAATCCACATTACTAGACAAATCCAATGTTACGAAGTCACTGTGCTCCACAGCGAATAAATCTGGGGTTTTATTTCTACCGACACAGAAGAGTATCCATCTAAAAAAAACCTCTGCTGTTTATCTGCAGTCCTGTGTTGTAAAATGTTCGCAACATGATCAAACATGAATTATTTACTACTCTCCAATTTGCTGAAAGAAGAAAACCCCGAAACTGACAACATACATTCAAGTTACCTCTAAGAAAGATAAATATTCCATACAAGCCCAATGGAGGGAAAAAAAAAAAAAAAAAAAAAAAAGAGAAGACTCCCTTATGTTAACAAGAAAGCCACTCAATAGCTCTAGGCACCCACTGAAGATTCCTTAACTCTTCTGTGATTACAATCAAAATCCTTACGGTAAAGTCTGTCCCACTGTGGACTGATCTCCGTAAGCCTGCTGCAGATACTTGAGGGAGATTTTAAGACAACCATCACAAATCTAAAGATTTAACATGGAGATCGCAGAAAGCACAAAGGGCTTTTACTTATATTGAAGCTAACAAGTAGTCAGATGACACATACTCTGCTTGTACCCCTGACACCGACAAAGAGGAATCCTCTTCTGAACTATGTAACACTGTTAAGGAGTAACAGCACACACCACTTAAAGATGCCTACACACACACATGCCCGGCAGACAAGAACAGACGTAACACGCACAGACAGCTGCTGCCTCGGCTTCCTGGTCTGCAGCAGTTATTTGTCCTGCGGTGACCACGGGACAACCCGCATCGATGCTACCTACCGCGCGTTTAGCTGCCGTGCCGAGCCGGTCCGGCGAGAGCTCCGAAACTGCCCCGCGCCAGGACTCCTACTGCCCACAAGCAGGCTCAATCTCCTCACCCATAAACGCGGTGGCTTCCCCACACAGACTCGGAACCGGTGACAGCTTGTTTCAGCCTGACTGCACTCACAAGTTTCTCCTCCTTCGCTTCCTCTCCGCGGGCTGCCAGCGCCACGCCGGAGCTCCGCGCTCCCAGCGCCCTCCCTCCAGAAACCCCCGCGCCGGACGGCTCGCAGCCCAAGAAGTTGAGCGGAGTGTCCCTGTGCGCACGGATGTGTAAATACACACGGTGCGAGGAGCTGCAGCGGCCTCCCAGGGCCGGCCCTCAGCCGCAGCCGCGGTTTCGGGTTTCACTGGCAGCCGGCGGCGCTGCTGCTGCGCCGCGGAGGAGTCCGACCCTGCCACCGCGCAGCTCCGCGCAGCTTGCGGGCTCGCGGGACGCCTCGAAGGCACGCACGCCCTCGGGGGTACGGCACGGCCGGCGGGACGAGCGGGGATTCCTCACCTTCAACTAGCTCCGGCTGGCCAGATCCACATCCTACCCGGCTTTGGCTGTCTCCAGGGATGGCGCATCTGTCACCTCTGTGGGCAGCCTCTGCCAGTGTTGTGCCACCCTCACTGTAAAACATTTCTGCCTCACTCCCAGCCCGAATCTCCGCTCTTTCAGTTTAACACGATTGCCCCTCATCCTGTCGCAACAGGCACTGCTAAAGTCTCTCCCCAGCTTTCCAATAGGCCCTTTTCAAGTACTGAAATACCACAATAAGGTCTCCCTGCAGCCTTCTCCAGACAGAACACCCCCTACTCTTAAGACAAGCTCATGTCTTAATAGGAGAGGTGTTCCATCCCTCTGGTCATTTCTGTGGACCTTCTCTGGACCCTCTCCATCAGTTCCATGTCTTTCCTGTACTGAGGGCTATAGAGCTGGACAACCTGGTCTAGTGGAGGGTGTCCCTGCCCATGACAGGGGTGTTGGAACCAGACGATCTTCAAGGTTCACTCCAATCCAAACCATTCTATGATTCTATGATCTAAATAGATTTTCAGTGGTCTTGACTCATCTACTTTCTACAGTCTGCATCTCTGCAACTTAGTACCTATAGCCTGTTTAAGGAGAACTAAGAATTTTACCTTGTGTAGACCTCATAGAGGTTTCCAGAGGACCTGTACAGGGAAGACCCTGTGCCTTTTCCACAGGCCCAGCTCTGACTCAAGCCACACGGCAAAAGTCAGACTAGAAATTATGATGGAAACCGCAGCTGTAATGTGGTTTCATGAACTGCCATTCCTTCTCTGAATGGCATGACTGTCGTCTGCTCCCGGGTGACTCAGTGAGCATGAGGCTGCACTTTTCCTTGTGCTCAGAGAGGGCAATGAATGATGCGTAACTTCCGTCCTCCCTCCCACCACCTCAGCCCAGCACACCAGACCCCACAGTACTGGTTTTAGGTGAAAATACAACCTCTCTTGGAAAATCCCAATTGCTCTGTGTCACCAGTCTCTTCTTTCAGATCCCCATCAGGAGACAAAAAGCAGTTTCTAATACTATACTACAGTAAGATCATGAGAAAAAATTACTACTAATAATAGTTGAAACAGCACATTGCGCTTTCAAGCCCAAGCAGAGTTTCACATACTGCACACACTAATAGGAAAACCCAGCCCATTTTCAGCTTCTCACACCGCATGTGATGTTCCTTTAATGACTGGAGCTGGCAAACCGGTACAATCTGGAAAAGCATTTTGTATGACCCAGAATCTCAGCCTCTGACAAGTGTCCAGCTTGGACAGACCTCGACATACTCCCACCAAACTTCCCTCCCATGACCCATTTCTCACAGTTCTGTGCCAATTCCAGCTCCACCCAATGTGACAGCACTAAAGAATCCTGAGTACTACAAGAATTAGTTGCAGCCTTTCGAAAACAATCAGCTTTCCAACAAATTCCTCAGATCTATGAAGGTTTCCAACAGATGAGGTCTGAAGAACATTTACGCACTGTCACATATGGCACATTACAGCTTGCAGCAGTGATAATGGGATACCACTGCACTGGAGCAGCTTCTACTTTTAACAGAAAATATAATAGTAATACTAAAAAACTCATTCATTTGCCTGGTTACCCATACTGAATGAAATCTCTTACCTCTGCCTCTCACTAATGCTGCAAGAAGGGTCAAGACCTGCAGCAGCCAGCCCTAATTATTAGTGCCTGAATAAAGGGGAATGTCCAAGATGCTTTCCTTACCTTCCCAGCTTGCTGTGATAAAACCAACCAGAAAAGAGAGCTAAGCAAAATGCTCAGTATGAGGGCTGGTCCTTGTTCCTGTCCTTGGAAAAGAAGTCTACTGGGATAAAACAAGGAGGAAGCAAAGCTGTCCCTATAACCTCCCTGCCAAACTCAGACATGAGGCCAAGAGAGGTCCTCAGCATCAGATACAGCATGCCGTACCCCACCAAAATGCCGCTTGTCTCAACAACCGCACCAGTTTGGAGAAACCATGGAGTCTTGCAGACTTAACGCCAGTGTAAACTTTTTTCCAAAGAGTAAACAGTGCATATACATGGCTGCTCAAGAAGAGAAAGTAAATATGCACAAACTCTAGATGGTGAGGAGTAGGACAGAATTAAACACACACACAGCAGGATACCTGGGCTGGCCTTCAGCTTGGTTAGCTGCCAAACACAGGCTCCCAGGGAGAACAGCCAGAATGACATACTAGAAAAAACATTTTTTAACAGACTGGAAAGCCTTCCACCATTAAGGACTGTGAGCACTCTGATGAGGTGCCTGTACATATGGGAGCCTCACTTTATGCATCACAGTAATCAACATCATATAAATGCTTAACTCTGGCACTTCTGTAACTTTCGAGTCTGCAGATCTGTGCCTTTATTTGAAGAAAAGCCATATTAGCACACAGGATCACTTGTTTAAATTAAAGGAAATTACTGTTCTGTTGCTGTACTGTTCTCTTAAGAGAGAAGTAACCGCAGGGAAATTTCCAGCTACCAGAGAGAAAGGAAAGTGGCACAATGTACTTCCTAAGTGCAGAGACACACAGGAAGTGGGCTGCAGGGCAGACTGGAACTGCTGGCTGCAGCAGTGGGTACATGCATACCCCCTGGTCCTGTACAGACCTGCTCACACACCGCGGAAATATCACAGCCTGGTGTCTGCAACTGCAGGTGCTTTCAAGAACTGAGCTGCAAAGCCACTCATCCTTGAAGAACTGCACATTTAAAGTCTGACTATTAATAAATAATCACAACAACGAGACCTTTTGCAGTCAGATTTCCTTCCTTACTTCACTTATTAGTGGCCCTTTGCTACTGTTCTTTCTCTTTGCAGTAGTTATGGTTTGTTAGCTGATACTTTCCTAAAGCTGAGTTTCAGACAGCAAAACAATCCAGCAATAGGCTCACTGCATTGAAGTCCTTCAGCCTCAGTTGCTTTTCTGTGTGGAGATCATCAATATCCAGTCATTCACTAGCTACATTTGTGAAAGATCAGTAGGAACAGGTCTGTAACTGAAACAGTTACTCCATTCAATACACAGTTAAGGCTAAGAAAAGCCTGGTTTGGTGCTGGTAGGTACTCAGCTAGTTTTCCATGCCAAGACACTCCCATTTAACTCCTAGGACACCGAACCTGAGCAAAATGAGACATACCAAAGACTTCACGTGGCAGGGAACTAAGATTTTGAATTTTCTCATCCTATTCTCTCTGGTTATGTTGTGCAGTAGAACAGGCTGGACAGTCATTTCCCATTTTCAGTTTCATGGAAATAGGTATTCTGAACTCACAGATTAAATCTGCCTTATCTCCCCAGTGCCTGGAATATTTTGGAAGATGTAGGATTTTTAAACATCACTGGTTTAAGTTTTGTTGGATACTTTTTATTGCTGGCTCACTGCTGTTTCCTTCACTCATCCAATATTACAGCTGTCAATAAGGAAAGAACTGGAATTTAATATGACAAGTTTCAGCAAAATTTAATGCCACAAGGTAGAAAACACAACCAGCACTTACTAAATAAATATTCTTCTGTATCCTGTAAGAAAAGGATGAGCCACACTCAGCACCTTGACAAGTGGCTTAAATCTGTACTGTTCCCATAGGGACAGATTTTGCAAGATGTTTCACAAATGGGTAAAGCTAATAGCCCGAAAGAACAGACATGCAAGTCTGTTGGAGACAGGGCCCAAACCTGACACGTCTGAAAATGGATTGAAAAGTGTAAGGACCTCCCTGCACATACAGGAAACTTCTCATAGTCATCAAGAATGTTTGGATAATTTGGGCACCTTCAAATCTATAGAATCATAGAACAGTTAGGGTTGGAAAGGACCTTAAGATCATCTAGTTACAGCTGTCCACCTGGGAACCAATTCATCTCAAAGATCCCACAGCCATCTAGACACCTTCACGTCTACTTCCCTCAACTGCAGCAAGATGTTTCTCACCAGTCTGTATATTTTCTGCTTTCCCCGCCTTACAACTTCTTTCATCCCTGTACTTGGCAACTGAACCTCACATGCAACTTTTAGTTGCACACAGCAACATAATTCCTAACTACATGTTCTGTTTTCCAGCCTACATCACTGGGACAAAGATAGGACTCTGAAGATAGGCATGTCATGCATCAGGTTGCATGAGAGAACTGGAATAAAAAGTTTTTCATCACTTCCTTCTTCCTTTCTGTAGAAGTGCTCAGTATAAGCCTGTGTTTAGGTTGGATATCAGTATTCAGCAGATAATTTCTCATACTCTTACGAGAGTCCAAACATTTTTATCTGGTCTACTTCCTTCAAGTCCAGATTGTTGAGTCTAGAGTTGTACTAAAAACATTATGAAAAACAATATGAGGTTATCCTAGACTCACAGAAGGAAGCTGATTCAACTGTGTTCTGACTGAGGAAAAGATGGTCACCCGCCTAATATATGCTTGAAATTATACTAATTCCTTAGAACTGGAAAAAATGTCAGAAGACACAGACTAGAGCTTCTGCAGACATAGCAATGATTTGTGGTGTGACAAGTCAATGCAGAAATGTAGAAACAAGACAACAAATATCAGGTACATCAACAAAAAGCTTTAAAACCGATGTTTTTGTTTAAGCACTTGGGAATCACAAGACTTGTTTCTTTCACAAGGCTGTTGCCAGGGTCTCAGAATAGATATGATTGTACACCACTTGGCTTTGATTGTCTAAACATCTTCCAGTATTTCTTCAAGATTACTTTGGAATTAGCCCTTACTAGGGTAAACATACTCTTCTTTCCCAGCCGCAAAGCAAATTTTGTTTGGATCCACAGGACAGTCGGAAGGTAACTGGCCCTGTATCTTTGGTCAGAAGCACAGAACATAAGCATATTATCCCTACAAGGGACAGCAGAAGGTAGAAAGGAATGGAAATAAAGATCCCCTTTCTAATGTAACAGTTAGTCTTGATTTATTATCAGTCAAAGCTCAAACCAGCAAGGTCTGGATCCCATTTGCACAGATAGAGTAGAACACAACGTTTTGCTTCTGTTCCTTTCTATAGAATAAAACCTTCAAATATACAGATAGCGTGAGTCTTCTTCTCAGTTTGACAATGGATATTTTGCAGACTCCTTGATTCCATGCAAAAAGTAACAGTTTTGTTTTCTTGGTGATTTTTGTGCTTGGTGTTTTTTGAAGTACATTCAAAAACCTGACAGAACAGGATCTTCTTTATAGAAGGTGAAATTCACATGGGAAAAAAGCTTTTTATCCTGTCCGTTGTCCCTATTGGGAGCACAGACACTGGGGGGGGAGGGGGAGGGGGAATCTCTTTCCCTAAAATTTAACATCTACACTTATATTCTGCAACACATTACATAAAACTCTTCAGTTGTCCATTCAGCAGCTGCAGCAGCCCAGCTGAAATTAGCAATACCAAAAATATTTTGTGTCACGTTTTATTTTGGCTATACAGTCTCTCTCTCTCTATATATATATATACACACACAACAGTGCAGGTAAAACTTAATAGTATAGTTGTGTCTCTGCTAGCTGGTTTTAAAACGCATAGTCTCACCTTCTTCTCACAGATGTAGACTTTGAGCTACTCCACTTTCATAAGCAATGTACCAATTTAAGCCTTAGGAAAAAAAATAAGCCATAAGAACTCAGAGGATCTCACTACTGGCCAAGTAATCTTCTCAAGTGACTAGAAAGAGAGTATTAATCAACAGTAAACAGGAGCTCCAGTTTACATTGCCTTTCAGTAGGCTGAATGGAAAACCAGAAACATCCACCCCATAAAGCCGCAATAAATTTACAAGGAAAAAACAGCACCCCACAGTGAACCTGACTGCAGGAATGAATGTATCAGATGGGAGGAGTTTAACACAGCTAAATCAACAGGTAAAGAATTCAGAAAACCTCAGCAATGAAATTTGTTGCCATTGTGTCTGTATTTCACAATTCCCAGGACTTCCACTGAGCTGTCTGCACACTGTCCAGAGAGCACTCATTCACCTAACTGTCAAGGCCAATCTCCAAGTAGACATATGAAAACACCACATAGAACATCCTCCTGGGGTGCCATTGTACTCCTTCCTATGCTTTCTTGTAACAAAAAGCTTTTACACCAAGTGTGTAGGTACAGTTATTGCAGAAGGCACAATTTGTGTCCATTTAAAAATCCCCAAGTCCAAATCCATCACAGCAATAACTTCTGCTGACATCTGCAGCAAAACATCACCCTCTGAGTCAGTTTCTGTTATGTTACATCAGTAAAGAGCAACCATAGAGGGATAGGAAGCCCTTGTCTCAAACAGCTTTCATTAGGAAATGTCTGTATTCTTTAGTTGAGAAAACAAAAAGAACAATTGCATTGTGTTTTACCTTGGTGGCACATGGAAAGGAAGAAACTAACAGAACTAGTGTTTAACATCAACACAGATTCCCCAGTGACAGTCCTGATCTGTTGGACTGCAGTTCTGAAGAGTGACTAGCTTCATCATATGAAGTACATCATTTAAGATGCAGAAGGAAACAGGCAAGATGAACATAGAATCATAGAATAATTAGGGTTGGAAAGGACCTTAAGATCACCTAGTTCCAACCCCCCTGCTATGGGCAGGGACACCTCACACTAAACCATGTCACCCAAGGCTCTGCACAACAAAGAAAAGAAATCCAAATGGGGAAAAGTAAAATGAATAAAGTA
>JBCJKH010013311.1:0-14198 GCA_039877255.1 Loriculus beryllinus | reverse complement strand
CCTGGGTGTTATTTCCATATTATGGTTCTAGGGCCTGTCTCCTTTCATTACATTTCATGTCTTAGTATGTGATCTGCACTGGGTTTGTGTACCCTGGCTATTTGAGACTTCATTGTACCACTTTTTTATTGTCTGCTAATGAACATTTGCAATTGAATCAATGGAGCTGTACAAATAACCATGACTAAAACCAGTCTCCTTCTTTTTCAGAATCATGTAATAGCAGGTTCACATAACGATAAAGGTATTGGCGCAGTGTTTTCAATCTATACACAACATAAGCATTCTCATTTTTTATTTAAAATCTTGCACTTTCATGCATCTCTTTTCCCAGTGATATGTCAGGGTGCCCTGTTGCCAAGACAAACAAAACAAATGACAAAATTGGCTAATTCTTTTCTATTTCCTTTTAGTAAAAAAAAAGAAACCATTATGATCTGGCTTGTTCACATAACAGGGCTATAGATTTATAGATTTTGTCTCAAAATTCTATTCTGGATGTATTATTTTAAATATAAGTCTTCAATATAAGCAGAAATATAAGCAGAAATACCTGTTTCTAAGATCTCTTCCTTTGGCATTAAAATTAATACAAAATGTAATTTAAAATGTGGATCACTGACAGGTTTATTGTTTCTTTGAAGAATTGCCTTGTTTTAAAATGATTTATGGTATCACTGATGCCTTCTAATCTGGACATGGTGCTGCTCCTGCTCATTATTACAAACAGGCCCATAAAACTCAGCTAATAAAATGTTCTAGTGCATAGATGAAATATTGTGAAAGCTAAGTCTTTCCTTTTTTTTTTATTTTCCTGGCTGTCTAATCTTAAACCTACATAACCTGCTTGCTTATATTTGCTCTTAATTTTTTCTTTTTAAAAATTATTTGTTTTCCCCAAATTCAAATTAAATAGCATTTTTTTCACCTCAGAGTTTTTACTGATTTCTCCTGATCTTGTGTTTAAATAGTTTAATATACAATTATTTATTGTATTTTGTGCCTGTATGTAGAAGTAAAATCTAGAGACCAAATAAATATTCAGGCTTCACATTGGTAATGTTTAATTCATGATTTTATTTGGTATCTGTGTGACTTTAACTTTGCATGGTGTAAGGTGAATATGCGTGGAGATTATATTTAGCATGGAATGTCTGAAATAAATTCTTTCCTGACAATTGTGTCAAAGTGAAAAAAAAAACCCAAACCCCTGGTCTAGAGTGCTCTCTAAGTAAACAAATTTCGCAGGTAGATAAAAGTAATTTTTCCTGAGTTTAACATACAGAAAGTACTAATATTATTGAAGTATTTAGAGATCCTAATCAAATTAGGTGTTACCCTATTACATAAACACATGCACATTACTAATTGGAAATTCTTTTAAAATTGAAACCATTTTTCCATTTACATATTTTGGGAAAGCAAATTTTAATTTTTTTTTTTACATTTTTTTCTCAAACTTGAGTGCAGCCACATTACATATGGATAAAAGCTGTGGTCAGAATAACAGAGATTTACTTGTTTCTATAGATTTCCTCTACAGTTCAAGTTGGGTAAGCAAGTTCAACAACGGTGTGACAACTTTTCGCACTGATGGACACCAAATATATCAGTCTACAAGTTTTCTTGTGTGTATTTAACATTATTTCCCCTGAGATGTAAATGAAAAAAAGAACCAATCACCGTGAAATGTCAATATCCTCTACGCACTGTTTTGCCATACAGCATCTTGGATCTTGTGGATAACAGAAAGGTAATCTGATGTATCACTTTCTTTTTCCTTTATGGATACATGCTTCACAGCTTGTCATGTATAATAAAGACATTACATGTGCAACAACCTTTTATTTGTTTGTGAGAAAAATGTGTTATAATAAAATAGGCTGGCAGAGTTCCACCAACCAGAATGCTTTCACAAGAAACTTTCTCCATTTAAAAAGTAGGAAGTAGGAAAAGGAATGTCTATTTTAATTTGAAACCAGGAGCACACAGGGTCTCATGACACTTTTTTATTTTTTATAATTTCAAGCAACAACACGTCAGTTGATAAATTAATTATTTATCTTATTTTTACTTTTGATGTTTTCTTAATTAATATTTGATCTTTCTGTGACATGCACAACTTTATACATTGCATTAAAATATTAACTCTGCAGGTATCAATCAGCTGTAAAGAAAAACAAAACAAACTTCCTAGAGGGCTCTATCTCAAGGGAGTCTGTGCTCTTCAGAGCTTTCGTCTTCCAGAAAAACTCAGAGTAAGTACATGTCAGTCACTTTCAAGAAAAAAGAAAGTTTATTTATGTAACTTTCAAGCATGCATTTCTATACAGTCTTTTTTCAACAGAGGAGATTTTGTCAACATCTGATGTATTACCTGCTTTTGCCCAATTCTGATTAAATTAATAATATTAAATTAATAATAATATTACTAACGATGATTCTGTTGTCATAGAATTATATGATCATTAGTACCAATTATAGGTTGATGCTAGTGTCATAGAAACCTCTTACCTTCATGTATGAAGGGGAAAACAGCCTCATCTGTCTTCCTGTGTGTTAACTTGCAGATGGGAACTCTTGTAATGAAGATTATCCTCTTGAGAAAAATTAACCTGTATGAACACTTGACAATACATTATATAAGATCATTTATCATGAGAATCCTGTAACTTGAGTGTTCCTTTTATTAACTCAGCTGCTTCTTTCTCCCACTATCCCTTCCATTACTATTCCTAATCTTTGTTTTTTCTGTTACCGCTCTTAGTCTTCAGGTAGTTGTGGAGGAAAATTGCTGAAGAACAATAATAGAGACAGAAGAGCCATGTGTTTCTGCAAGTTACCTTTATCTTTGTGAAAGACTTTTTTTCCATTCTTGTAAGCATAATTCATTAATGTCTTTTAGGCTTGAAACTGGCTATGATAGGTGCTTCTTAGTTTCTCAAAATATACCTGTGAAAATAATCATCATTGGTGAGAAAAGGAAATTACTTTGATATTAAAGTATTAAAGTGTTAAAATGCAGAAAATATCAACCTGTGCAGTATTCTTTAAAAGAAAAAACATGCAACTTCATGGTTAATTAAAATGCCTATAATACTATATGAAGCTTCAATGGGACACAATTGACAGAAACATCCAAATGGATTTCTCAACAGGCTAATAATTTTTTGTATAATTACCAAACAAAACATTTAATACGAAAACTTGTGAATGTATCTACAGGAGTACCTTAAGCACTCTGATTCACTAGTGTCTCAAATAAGCAGTATCGTTCAATAGGTTTGATATTAAATTTGTTATTAAGAGAACCAGGTAATTTTCTCAGCTTTGATTGCCATGAATTTTAGACACTTCATGTTTGAGGTTACTCATTTTTAAAATTAGTTTGATAATGCATGTCTCTACCCACATATCTATGACAGGGCACTTTGTGTTATCTTCAGATACTGAGGAGGATACAGATTTGTTGGAAAAAGGAAGACTTAAGAACAAGACATTTTAGGCTTTTGGCTCAACAGCTGAGCAATACTTACAGTAAAATTAATCTTCCAGCTGAAGGTACTGCCAACTATTGTGATGTCGGGTTTTTCAGCATTTGCTACTGAAATACGTCTGCCACGTATTCTCCTTCATAGGAACATGACTAGATTCTAAGAGTGTCTGCAAGAATAGCCAGTCATACATAACATAGGAAAAAATACAACAGTGAAATAGTTGCATGAAGGATATACACTAGCAATACAAATGCAAATGAGGAAGTAGAAAGTGCTGCTAGGAATAACCATGAGAGTGCAAGCCTGCATGGTTCAAGGCATACAGAGGTCATATTGCCTTAATATTTTATTATCTGGCTTGAAAAAAAAAAAAGAATATTTCACTGATGAAACTGTGATTTCTTTCTGCCTGTTATTGAATCAAAAGTTGTTTTGCTGGAATTAATTTAAATTATGTGTTATAAATCAGAGAGTTATGACTTATAATCAATCCCACAAACAAGTAGTAGTTGACTGTCACCTATAATACTAACCACATATTTAGTTCTGCAGAAATGTGTCTCTCTGCAGGCCTATGTGTCAATCCTCTACCCTGCTGTCCTGTTTAGAATGAATTGTGTTGGCTTTGTTCAGAGCAGGTGGACACAACTTGTCTATTGGGACCTACACGTGGGAGAGAACAATTCTCCTAAGCCATGCACAGAACTATTTGACAAGAAATTTCTCCCTAAAAATAATCTCTGAAACTCATCAGGGCAGGAAGAGGAGTCACTTAATCAACAAGAGTGTGCGTTATTCCCCGAGATTGAAAACAATTTTCTTTGCGAACTGAGACTCTTCATTTAGGTTACTGCTTGCTAATTACAATGGAAAATAAAAACTGATGTACAGTTCTTCCCGGGAAATGCATATCTTTTTAGAAACCTTGACCAATACTCTACTCCTTTAAAAGCCAAAGCAACACTCAATCTTTTGTAGCCTTGAGGCAAGTATGGTGTTTGTCCTTAGAAGTGCTTCAAGGACAGCAGAAGAGTTTTTCCTATCAGTCTTGGTGTATTTCAGATCTAAGCTAAACAGGACAACCCTTAAGTATATAGCAGCAGATACCTGCATATCAACTGAGATGTCCTGACATTTCTGCAAAGGTGACTGATTAATACCAATTACATAATATGGACCTCACCTCCAAAGAATGAAAAACATCAGCTCATTTTCAGTAGTTCATCAAATGTTCAAAAGCATATATTAAACTTCATTCACCTCCAAGGCAAAACAAGTCCAGAATTAGAAAGCTGCTGGCAGCAGGTGCCGTTGCCTCCTGATGAAAAGAAACACAGCAGGACTTTCGGGTGCAGAGACCCCATAACCTCCCATAACCCCATGTGTCCTGTTGCACACAGCTGTGTTCCAGAGCTGGGCCACAGCCACCATCTAAGCACAGCAGCACAGCTATAAGCAGGCACAGAGGAGCACAACCTGTTCCCTGCTAGTAAGCCCTACCTTTGTGCGCCATGTGCAAGGGTCTGATACGGTTATATTAAGCTTCACAGCTCCCCAGACATAAATCCTCCCTGGGGTCCTGGGGAGGAAAAGCAGGCAGATAAAATGAAGGGAATGATAGCACGATAATGAAATATGCAATGCCAGAAGTACTTCAGAGAGCTATGAAGCACTTTGATTCTTTTTTTTTTTTTTCAAGATGAAAGAAACAGTAGTTCAATATAACCAATAATTTAGTGTAGATTACTTTCCAATTGTCTTAGTTCCACTCAGCTCAACATGTTAGTCATTTTCCTCCCCTTCCTGCTGGATGTTTCAGCTATTTTCAGGAGATAAAGGATGTTTTGCTCCAAAGAAATAGAAGAAATTTTTTTATTATTATTATTCTGAACAGCAGATAAGAGAAATCCATGAAAATAATTTGAGAGTCAGAGTACCTTGAAATCTATGTGACAGAAGTCATTAAATTACTTTCTCAAAAAGTCTTCATAATTCACAGTGTCTGTCCACTGCTAGATTGAGAAAAAACAGAGGTAACAATTAACATTTTAAGAAGTTGTCTGTTCCCATCTTAGAGTTTAAGGAGTTGTGGGGAAGAATATTGTGAGAACCAGGACTTTAGCTTTGGTTATAATCTGGATTTTTGCTGTGCTGCATTTCACATAGAGGTGGTGACAGTTATTGCTTAGGACTCTGTATAAACATGAGATGGTTCTCTCAATCCTTCTTTAAGGATTGTTGCTATTTTTTTTTAGCTGTGTCTGGTAAGACTGCAAAAAGATAAAACTTATCATGAGGAAGAAATTTTAAAAGAAAAAAACTCCATAAGTTAAATAGCTATAATTTTGGAAAGTGACATTTTTATAAAAAACAAGATGCTTTTCAGTTTATATTTAGAGACTGTAACAATATTTGTGCATAAATTTTTATAGAAGATGCGGACACATAAGATGAATTTCTGGCTTTGTAGTTTGAAATATGCCACTTCCAGTGATTTAAAGACTTCCTCTATGAGGTACAGCAAAAAGATAGAATTAACTACTAAGAAAAAATATGTACGTATGAGTACCTATGAACTGTTTTTAAGCAAATATACTTCTAGCTTTTAAACAAAAATATACTAATACTCCATACAAATAAAACAAAACATATTAGAAAACAACAAGAAATATTTGTCATGTTTTAGTGCTGCATGCAGGATAGTGTGAGGGTAAAGAGAAGTGTAACTTGAAGAAACAGCCTCTACAAGTAAACTGAGGTCAATGCAGACCCACTAAAGATATTGACAGAAACAGGCAGTGACTGAAATGTCTCTTTGGAAATGAACAAAACTATCTCTTACTTAGGAAAAGACTTACTGGTCACCATTAAGTGGTGTAGATAGTCAGATGTTTTTCTTATTAATACAGTATAATAGAGTGTTATGGGGCAATGTTTTATATGTAAAAAGAAAATACAAGGAATTTATATTCTCTTAAAGGTTATAAAATGAGGATTACAGTGAAGAGGTTAAGTACTTTTTTTCCAGCAGGGGTGCAAATTTTAGCTGATGGACTTTATTCATTTTTTGGTTTATAGCTGTAATAAACTCTAACTGTATATTCTGCTTATGGACTTCTTTAAGGATCCCAGACACCAAATACTGAAATGGAAATAGGCATGAGACCACTAAGCATCTAGTTTTGAGGATGTATTTAAAACAAAAAAAAAATTTGTGATTAAAAAAAATGCATTTTTCAATAAGAAAATGGCAGTTTCCTTAAAAACTGTAACATGAAAACACCTCTCAGTTGATAATTTAAAACCAATGGTCTTCCCTCTCCACTTTGTAGTGGGCATGAGCTGAGTTCTATTAGCTTAAACTGAAGATTGAACATGCCAAGTAGTTATTTCAGGAAGAAAATAAAAATTGTATTTGCTGAAAAGCTGAGTCCCAGTCATGTGTACAGCAGTGCATCAGGAAGCCAGGCCTCTGAATTACAGCTGAATGAACTGCAAAATCAGGAAATTACTCAGTAAAGTTCAATCCATTTGGGTGTATTCCCTAGAGCAATCTGAAGTGTTACAACTTGAGAATAGCATTAAATCATGATGAAGTCCTAGCCAGAGATGGATCTATGTTTAGCTTCCAAATAAAAAGTTGCAACATATAACAGGCAAGGAGATGAGGTTTTCTGACCTGAACTTGTCCCATACCTCCTGGCAGCTAGCATGAACAGCCAGAGAGGATCCTGACAGTGAACACACACAACCTGCCTACCCAGCTCTGAGAGGCAGAAACCAGGTAAACTTTCTGAGTTTCAGAGAATAAAGGATGAAGAAAAAGAGTGGATAAATGCTAATAACTGCTATCTGTGAAGATGGCAGTGAAATCTTCCCTATCCGGGGAAACTAAACTCATACAGAAGCAGAAGCTTTAGGTATTGTCTGGGGAACTTGGAGGATGAGGCTATAACTGCATTTCATGAATATGCATTCAGGAATACTCACTTCAGTAAAGGTCATCAATCACAGCTAAAATATTGGAACCATAAATAAGGATTTTGGCAGCAGACTGGTGTTGTGGTTTAACCCCAGCTGGCAACTAAGCACCATGCAGCCACTCACCCCCTTCCCTTGGTGGGATGGGGGAGAGAATCAGAAGAGTAAAAGTGACAAGACTTGTGGCTTGAGATAAAGACGGTTTAACAAGTAAAGCAAAAAGGACATGTGCAATCAAAGCAAAACAAGGAATTCATTCACTACTTTGTGTTGGCAGGCAGATGTCCAGCCATCTTCAAGGAAATCAGGGCTCCATCATTTTGTAGCAGTGACTTGAGAAGAAAAATGCCATCACTCTGAATGTTCACCCCTTCCTTATTCTTCCTCAACTTTATATGCTGAGCATGATGCCATAAGGTCTGGGATGTCCCTATGGTCAGTTGGGATCAGCTGTCCTGGCTGCATCCCCTCTTAACCTCTTGTGCACCCCCAGCCTGCTCACTGATGAGATGTAGAGAGAGGCAGAAAAGGTCTCAACTCTGTGTAAGCACTGCTCAGCAGTAACTAAAACATCCCTGAATTATCAACAGGTTTTGGTCAGTATACAAAACCATATCCTCATACTAGCTATTATGAAGAAATTTAGCTATCCAGGCTTAAGACTTTTGTCTTGATTTTAGCACTGGTAGTAGCATGTTTGCTATCAGCCATCAGAAAAAAAAAAAAAAACCCACCAAAAAAACAAAACAAAAAAAACCCCCAGTGAACTTGTACAATTCTGCTGGCATCTTCCTAATAAAACCAGAAGGACAGGGCAGTTCTGTACCTGTAGGATCTTTTCCTAATGATCTTCCTGTGACTGCTAAGGAAGACTTGTAAAACAAGGAAAAGATTCATTACAGGTAAGGTACTTTAAGCACTTTTGAGGCAATAAGAACTAAAGACTAAATTATGCTTTATTAGTACAGGAAACTCAAGTTAACTCTGAGAATGACCGCTGCATGAATTCAAGTAATCTTCACAAAAAGTTTGGTAGGCTGATAACTAACAGGTTTCTATGTGAAGCATCAAAGTGCGGTAATGAAAGCATGGAAAATAAAATTTATCTCCAGCTGGGCACAAAATGGAAGTGTTAGATATGACTTACATAGAAGTTATGCCAGAAGCAGCACCTGATATCCATATCAATGTGATACAAAGCCCTAGAAAGAGCAGCAATCTGGCTAATAAATAAATAAATAAATAAATATATATATAAAGAAAATAGTCAAAGGCATTTAGTTGTGGTTGAGATCTGTTCCCCGTAGCCAGCAGTGGTGCATGTAACGGCAACCTCTGCTGTGAAAGCATCTAAAACGCATTGAACCATACTTGCTGCTTACAGGTTGCAAAAACCAGTGTAACACTGGAGATCATCAGAAGAAAAAGTTCAATGAGCTTGTACTGTCCTGCTTTCATCTCTCTCTAAACCCAGGACAGGGCAGTTCTGCATCCTAATGATCTTCCTGTGAAAGCTAATGCAGACTTGGAAAACAAGGATAGTACGTTTTGGGAAAAACTGTTTTCTTTATTTTCTGTAAACTGTCTATCACCCAGTGTTGCATGAGCTGGGTAAGTGTTTTGGGAAAACATTGACAGGAGCTTGGGTCTAGCTAAGACAAGATATTGTAATAAAAATATCCTGTTTCTGCATAAATTTTCTCAGGCAGTGCCAGAGGTATTGCTTTTAAAATGCCAGCAGTATAGTAGGTTTAATTACTAAGACCTGGGTTACCAAGTGCTGGAGCACAGACAAGTAGGAAGTAAAATTTCTAATACAGAAAAAAATTGTAATATACATTCAGTAGGAATTTCTGCATTAGGCATGCAGTGCTGGTATAGCATTACAGAGGAAGTGGAGAAAATAGCTGATAAAGCACATAGTGTTACTTGTAATCTATTTAATAGAAATCAGAGGTAAAGATAATGAAGAGTTGTGTTGCTCAATTGCAGTCAGATGGAGGTTTGCAGAGGTTTGCAGAGGTTACAAGATGAGGCTACGGCTGATAAGAGGGGTTACAGTTTTTGTTCACTTGAGGTGGAAAAAAGGTGGTATTAGAAAATGAACACCAAGACAACAACAACAACAAAAAAAAGGCACTTCTGAAGTTGTTTTCATAGTTGCATTAAGAAAAGAGGGAAAAAGGAAACCCCAAACCCTCACTTCATCATGAATAACACCAGCTAAAGAGAATTTTCCAGCTTACACTAAACCTACACTTTTATTGCAGTTTTTGATTTTTTCTTTTTCAGTCTAGTTTCCCTATCCTCTGTCTGCAAGCACACATATCTGTTGCCTATAATAAATTCTGAATTCCTTTGCCAGTCTAAATCAGATTTGCCAATGGGATACAAGTTTTTTATGCAGAGCAGTCCTATGACATAGTGAAAACAGGCAGCCAGACCTGAAAGTCCTTTTTATGTTGAGGACACCAGAACTGCACACAATACTCCAGGTGAGGTCTCACGAAAGCAGAGTAGAGGGGCAGGATCACCTCCTTGGACCTGCTGGTCACGCTGCTTTTGATGCAGTTGGCTTAGGACGCTGGTTTTACACAGGGATCAAGGCAGTCTAGCTACAATCCACTGTGTCACTACCGTGACAATGGCAGAGCAGATTGTAGACTACTGAGGCAGAAGTCCCACTAACATCAACAGAAATTTTGTCTGAGTATGGAATGCAGAGTAGGACTCTTTATTTGTTCACTAGGGGAGGAAATAATGCCACAGTAAAAAAGCTGTTCTTGTAAGTTATTTATTGTTGAGTTTGGAGTTGGTTAGGATTTGTGCCAGGTACTAAATCACTGCAGGTCATGGAAATGTTATTTTTAAGCATTGCTCTTTTGGATGCCCCAAAAATTGCTTTAGCTGTGAATTATTCTGAAGACCATGACCAATAAAAATGTGTGAACCATAAATCAGAGCCAACACATCCGTGCTGAAGAACCTGAGCGTAAAATGGGAAACCAGAATCAGAACTACTAGGAAATAGGTTCATTATAATTCTGAAGGTAGCGACAAGTGTAAATCCTATGACCAAGTTTTCAAAGGTGTTGCCTCAATTATTCAACAAAATCTATAGACCTGCAAAAACCTCATGTTTATGTGACCAAGCAACATCTTTGCATCCTTTAGGTATTTTGTTTCCTTTTCCACTCTGTTCTTTACTCTCATTTTATTGCATGTTCACAGAAAACCTGGTTCCAGCCTTTTAGTCCCACCTCTGTAATGCACCAGTCTTGCAGAGAGCACTAAAGAATACAAGACTGAGGTACTGAAGGACTGACCACATTCTCTGCAGCTCAACTTTCTCCAGATAAAAGCCTGAATAGAAAGAAGAGAGCCTGCCAGCAAGAAGTCCAAACACGAAGGCAGTGGATGACATACCCTTTCCAAGTTATTACTTCACTCAGTACACCCTGTTGCTGTGAGAAGCCTCAAGCCCATGGAAACCTGTCCAGACAGGGAAGCACGCTACTGCCGAGAGGTCTGGATCTGTCTGCCAGCAATTGACTTGTGTGTGAGTAAAGCATTTGCTAGGATTTTTACAAGGTGAGGGTTAGGAGGATCTTGCTCCTCCATTTAAGCACCTGGATTTTAGGTGGTGGGTGGAAATATTAAGTAATGTGAAAATAATTCTGTTCACATGATGTGTGTCTGTGGGTGGCACTGTTCACACCTCCATTTACAGCTTCTCTTAATGTCTCTCTGACATGCTAGGTTGTCCCCTGAAGCACCTACCTTTTCCCACTGATGCACATGTTGAACTGACTGATCCTCCGGGTGTTCTACAGCATCCGGTAGTTGCAGATAATACCAAAATGGCCCTTGTATGGCTGCTTTAGCCAGAAGTGATGGGGAAGAAAATAATTAGGTTATTTGCTCCCTTTGGCACTTCCTTTTCTGTACCTAAAAGGTGCTGAGCTGAGGTGGATGCTCCTGAGAAGACTGTGACTCTTTCTGTGAAGCTGTCTTGACAGCGTCTCCAAGCAAGCAATACTTCGGCATTTTCTCATCAACAGCCTCAGTCAGCACTGGTCCAGAGTGGATCTGAATTCTGATCGGACAGTATGAATCAAAAAGGAAATATGATACATCACATCTCATTGTCACTACCTAGAATATTTAGCAATCCTTACTGGACAACCATGCCATGCAATCTTCTGACTGTCACACTGGTGACAGTAATTGACAAAAGAGAAGAAGGGATTACAGCCCAATTGTAACCAAGGCAAACATCACTTTGAACACCTCCCACTGGACTATTCTCTCCTCCTCATTACCCAGCACACTGAAGTCTGTTTTCTGTGCATATGCAATTAATGTTACACTTTTGGAACTGGCCAATAAAGAATGGCAAAATGCCATATTTTCAATGAACAATTTAACACATGCCCTTGCATAAAGAGATCTTGCAAGCAAAGTAAGTGCAAAAAAATAAACCATTACATCAATTATTTTGTGTCTGTGCATGAGTCACTAAAGGACTTTCTAGTTATCCCGAAACACAAACACCAATAAAGTTTATTTCTAAGTACTTGTTTCTCTAAATTGTCAGTGAACTGACTATTTGGCTACTGTTAAATGCGTGTTTTAGTGAATTACTGAATTCTGGACTGCAGAGTTCTTCCAGATACAAAATTAAAGCCCCACAGCTTGAATTCAGCATAGCATTTAACATGAGTATTAACCTGAAGTGCAAGTATGTTATGTTCACTAGAACTTGAGGTCTTGCTTAAGTATCTAGTGATATATAACTCTTACTTGAAAGCAAGGATTCAGTCATGCCTACCTGAATGGGCTCCTCAATTGCGAATTTCATCATTTCTTGGGAGGCAACTGTCATACCAAATGCAAGATTGGCTATTCTTAGTGCATGGATACTGATGCCTCCAGACACTGGCTATTCATCTCCTATTATTTCATCCTGACAGCAGGAAATTCTGCAGTCATAAAATGCCCAATGCCTGTGACTCACTGAAGTCTGTGGAAAAGCTCCCATACATGTAAGTTGGACTCAGATAATGGTCCAGTCTCCTGAGGTGGTAGATGCTTCCATTTCCTTTCAAGGTACAGAATAAACCATTGAAAGCATAAAATGACCCTTATTCAGGATAAGAGATTATTTTTTATGATTTCAAAGATTTTCCAGTGACAAATATTTATTTTGTGTTTTTTACATGGACGAGTGAATAAGAAATTGAAAAGATCTCTACATTCTTATCTCAAAGCACCAAAACCAGAAGGAGTGTCACTTTACAAGGAGTGATGTTTCAGTTCTGGAGGAACTCCATCAATTCCAAATTTTTAGCCAGTTCCACTTCCTATAATCATCACAGGTTCTGTTTGGTTAGAGAGAATGAAATTCATGATAAAAACGAAACAAACAAAAACCACAAACCCACTCACTCCCCCACCACCACCAAAAAGAAAAAGTACTCCAAACCAGAACCAAACTAACACTGAAGAAGTCAGTAATAGAAATATTTACTTTATAAACTCTATGGAAATTGCCTAATCAATCAAAGTTGGAATACATTTAATCCAGTATGTTCACTGTTTGCATAGGCTCACAGGCAGAGCAGGTATTTGTGAATGTCATATCACTGAAGAGTGTTGTGCAGGTGTCAAATTCTCCTGAGGAAGAAGTCAGCTCTCAGATGTATATTTCTTCGTAAAGGCTTCTATTCTTATTTGACTAAGTCAGTAGTAGACATTAACAACAGATTTCTCTAACTTGCCAAAATTCCAATAAGTGGTTTAATAGCTGAAGATCCCTGCAAGCATAGGGAAGGCTCCCACAATTCCCTGTTTGGTAACTGAATTACACTGACTCATGGTATGGCCATTTCACTTCAAAGTTTCTTTTGACATCCCAACATAAGTACTCTAATATACTCAGCCCTGTTAGGAAGAATTTGAGTCATTTCTATCTTGCATCTTTTTAGAGAGAAATGCAAGTGCCCAAAGCCACAGAGAAGCTCATGATACACAGCAGGATGAGACCAAAGAAAACTTACATGCTGTGTTGTGGACGTGTGATGTGGAGTCATGGACTGACAAGTCTGGGGTCTGCTAACTAGGTATCTCAGCTGCTTTCCCAGTTAGTGATATCCCCTGCCTATGAAAGGTGGAGTGAGGAGACAAGGAACGTGGTGCATTGTGAAGTTGTGAAAGGTGAAGATAAAGACCTGCATCCAGAAATTTAGGAGCACCTTTGTGCCTCCCAGTTTAGCCATAATCAGAGAATCTCTCCGAACCCCTATTTTCAGTGAAGAATTAAGGCATGGATTTACAGAAGTAATTCCAAACTAACGGTCACCATTTTGTGCAGTCACACTGAAGCTCAGAATTCTAAAGCAAATAAGCACATGCAAAGTGGGCAGCAAACTGTGTGTGCTAAGCAAGAATTAGGCAGATATCTCAGGCTGGTGTGCTAAAAAGTGCTTGCTTAGCAAGTGTTGTATGGAACTTTGCTGAGTTGGTATATTCAGCATAGAAGACCAACTAATACCCATGCCATAGATGTCCTCCTTTTCTGCTGTGAAGTACTTCTGCTTCTACTTCTTCATAACAAGGTTCTCTTTTGAAAAGCTTTGTATCAGTGGTACTCAGGCACGGATTTACGATGTAGTTCTCATAGCTGGAGTTCCCAGGCAAGGCCTGTTCTTCATGTGCAAC
>JBCJKH010013310.1:0-15452 GCA_039877255.1 Loriculus beryllinus | reverse complement strand
CTGTGTTATTAGGTTGTCAACTTAGAAGAAAAAAATACCCCTCTGCTTTCATTTATTACGCCTGCAAAAAGGGCCCCTGTTTCTCTCCTTGCTCTTGTCTTGATTCATCATGATGTGTAACCCCAAAGCACACAGAGAGGGCTGGTCGCATGCTGAGATCTCTGCTCCCGTCCTAAATGCTTCTGTAAGTTATGGTTTCACTTACAGTAAAATAGAATGCAAAACCTGGCCTCTTCCATCTGCTTGCCTGCCATTTTTGAGATATTTATGGGAGCAAACAGAATCCAGATGTTTGAGGAAGGAGGCTAGGATATCAGCTGGGATATTCCTTGTAGAAATGCAGAGAGGGGAAGAAAATGGGTCACTCTGGGCCACCTTCCTTTGAATATTTTCCTGTTCTGTGCATAAAAAATACTATTGGAAGACATGGGCCCAAAATCATTAACAAAACCATCTGCAGGCAGTACGTTAGCACAGATGGGTGTTTTGCTTCAGTTCTTGACTAATTAAAGACAAAATCATGTGTTTCCTTGCTCCTTATGAAGGAAAACTGTTTCATGGAGACCAGTAAGGCTTGTTTTGGTGTTTGAAGCAAAACCTCTTCTTCTCCTGGAGCAGCTTTCTTGGTGGTGTGGCCAAAGTCAAGAGTGAAAGTGTGGGATGGGCTAGAGTAGGGCTGGATGCCACAATGAGGGGAGACAGGGGAGATGCAGTGCCTGTCAAAGCAAATATCTGTGTGAGGAGTTTGCATTTTGGGTTGAAATAGTTTTACATAAATAGTAGAAAAACACTCAATTCGCAAGTGCTTAGCATTGGGAAATTTATGTATCTATGCCGTTACAAAAATAGTATTGCATATTACTCCTCCTTATTGCCTTTATTTTACTTATTCTTTTTATTGCCCTTATGTTCTGGTTTTGGGGAAATGCATGTTTAATAGACCACTTCAGCAAACAGCTGTCAATTTACAAAAGCTGTACTATATGCCTATAATATACAGTATAGTAAAGTATATATTTAGTAAAGTGTACCTACTTTTCGTTAGTTCCTTTTGGTTTTTTTTTTTTTTTGGGTTGCTTGCACAACTCGGCATTAGTGAAATCTGTCCATGCAACACACTGAAAGAGATTCCCTTAGCATAATGTATTCAAAGTGGGGTTTAAACATCCTGCAGGAATAAAAAACCCTACTGCATGTGATTTCATTCCCAGGTCACGTTAAGTGCAATTACATTTATGTGGCTCTGAATCAGTTTCCTTAAATATCTGGGCTATATATTTAACTTCCCAATGAAATGGCTTATGCTGTAAATATTGAGGCCATCCAGGGTGATTAAATATTAAAAATGACATTTGAAGAAAGCCCCAGTTGCTCTGTGAGCTGAGCTTTCCCAGGTTTTGGCAAAGTTCAAGCTGATAGCCAAGCTTTGCATCTGGCCACTGATGCTTGTTTCTGCAGAGAAACCCCCCAAGAAATCCCCCAGAAAATCTCAGCTGGGGGTTATGGGTGGGTGTCAGAGCCCTCTGCATCCCCAGGGCAAGAGCACTGAGGTCTTGAGCTTTAATGTCTTCTTACCTCTCCCTTGTTCAGTGAGCATGTGGCCAAAAACTTCCAGCATCACAGAGAAGCGATAAAAAACTCTCAGGTCTTGAGGGCCGTCCTAGTGATGGGAATGGCTTTGGTTTGCTCCAAGAGCCTAATTTTACTGTCAGCTTTCAAAGAGTTTCTCCTGCCTCTGCACCTTGATGTGGGCATGGTGTCAGGCAGTAGATTTATTACATGAGTTTCCAAAGAGCAAGCCAGAACCCCAAGCCCATAGCAGAAAATCTTTCCCTTGACACCATGTACTAGCTCCTTGGGCAGGAAGGTGTCTGGCTGTACATATCTCCTCTCTCACAAGGTTGTAGCGTCATTGAGGGCAGTGAGAGAGGCAGTCCTTTCACATGAGGGTTGTTGTAACGAGTCAGGCAGATGGATCACTATGTTATAAAGCACTTGGTAAATTCAATCTTATTTCGCATAGCATGTCTCCAACAGCTGATGTGAAATTCCTGAAGAAAATGTGTATAGAACAATTACAATGGTCTGTTCTAACACTGCAAAAAATGAAGCAGATTTAAGGAGAAACCTTAAAACAGCCTACTTGCTTCAGGTATCACAAGGTAATTCATTCCCCTACAAGGAGCACAGTAATAAAGACTAAAGCTCTCCTGCCCAGGGTTTGACTTCTAGAGGTCAAGACTTTCATGAGGAAAGAAGTTGCAGAGTAATAATTCATGGAGAAGGCACCTTACCTGAATACAAAGTCTTTCTATATGTAATGAAAATCCGGTGCATGTGCAGCCCTAGGCTCTGTTGTAATCTGAATTAAATAGCCTAACAGATACTGTCGATTTTTCAAAATTACGTTTGTATGGTATTATTAAATTTCACAATTGACCTAATTGCAAGGGGGAAGAGAGAGAGTGTGGGGAGGAAGGAGGGGTCTGTGCGTAGTGCACACAGGCTGGTACCCAAATGAGGGGGTCTCATGCAGGGGCAGCTGCAGGCAATAGGAAAGGAGGGGTTATGATCCATCTCAGCTTCATCTCTGACATGGCTGTAGAAGTACACCCCAAATCCAGCCAGAGCTTCCTTGGAGACTTATGCCTGGCAGATACATGTGCTGAGGCACCAGAAAAGCACTTTTCTGCACTGTCCAGTGACACCAAGGGTAACTTTCTTAATTACCCTCCCTGACAAAGCTTTATATTTACCAGTCTTGAAATAAAGTAGTGTTAAAAGTCAGAAATTTACAGGATCTGCATGCCTGTGGGGAGGCTGTAATTTCAGGCCATTGATTTAAAGGGATATAAATCAGGAGGGAGAAATAAATAGAGTAGCTGTCAACTTAAATATTGCAGAAGACATACTTTTTGTTTGGTTGGGATTTTTTTCAGAAAAGCATATTGCCATGATTTGCTTTAAGTGGAAATGACACTAATGGGCTGGACACTGATCTCTGTCCAAGTGGGAATGAGCTCCTGACCACATCTCATTTGTTATCCTACAAAATGCCAAGGGAAGCTCATCAGTTTGAAGGTAAGTTGCTGCTTCTGCCATCTCTCATGACCCCAAGGTACTTGTAGTTCACTTTGTTCAGCAAGATAAACCTGTTGTAAGTGAAACGGAGAAGGCAGTACATTAAAAGACCTGGGATGTCTTTGCACATTGGTCCTGTAATTGTTGCGTTCACCAAAGCAGAGTGTGGAGAAGACAGAAAACTCTGTTACTTCCAAAAAAACCCCAAAGCAACGCCAACTAAAAAAAACCCCAAATGTACAAATGACAGCTGTCACACTATCACAGAAGTCATGTACCAAATCTGAAAATACCCCAAACAGCTAAGATTCTGAAAAAAATTTTACAAATGATAGGAGAGAATAAAAAAGTTGTTTTCCTTCCATGTGGATGGTGAAATTCAATACAACTGTGCTCATATTAGTGGCTTAAGTAACATAGAGTGAATGCATACTAATTTTACTTTCCATCTGGAAACATCATTAGTTAAATAGTGAAGTGTCTTCATCATACTTTATTTCAATAGAAAGGTACTTGAGGCTTTTGAAAACTTCAGATTTGAAAAGGTGCTTGTAGAGTGCCAGAGAACCATTTATTATACCGGTATTTATAATGTATCTGTTACACTTTTTGGTCCAATGGACCTATGGAGTTGGAGGTCTGCAAAGTCAGGTGCAAAGGAATGCTCCTCTTCATGTCTGTTAAATCACTTAGGTTATCAGTGACAACCTGGTATGTTTCCAGAGGTCAAGAGACACAAATGCATGTTCCCTTCAATGGATTCCCATCAAGGACAATAGTGAAGAAGGACTTTTCTAGGCTCAGCAATTATTTTTTCCCAGAACTCCTGGATGTTTTGACTCAGTAGGTGAATTTCAAGTTAAGTTTATCCAGCAATGGTCTTGAGAGAGACTTTTGTAATAAAAGTCAGTGTCTGAGATTAGCAAGAGGTTTTGTTGAGGTTCCTGTTGGGTGCCTGATTGCTTTCCAGCTGAGCAGATACTAAATTTTGGCCTGGATCTTGCACTGGAATATAGGGCTGCGTATAGTTCCTGGTGTTTTATTTATCCTCCCCCATTCTCCCAGTGTTTAATTCATTTAACCACTCATGAATATTGTGAACAAAATTTTTCATACATTTTTGTGCCAAATGATCTTTAGATCTGCAAGAGAACTGTGGGCTTGTTATGTTATTGCTGAGGCTGCAATGAACCCTACTCAGTCTGCATCTCCAGTAACACTTCCCAAAACTGGAGAAAATATTTCAAAAGCCTGCTTCAAAATTAACCCTTTCTTTTTGTTGCTCTTGCAGATCAACCAGGTCTACATACAACCCCAAGCTGGGAATCATTGTAATGTAAGATAAATTAAAGACAATTAAATGCTTTCCTGCTTCCCAGGGTGAAGGGCAAATTGGGACACCACAGCTAACTAATTGTCTTGGGTTATACAGCAAATTTGCAGCATAGTAGGTACTTGAACCCATGCATGAGGCAAGTGTCCTATAATTGCATCTTCTTCAGGCTGTGGGTAAATCTGTTGCTCAGCTGTCAATGGGCTAATGGATGTGCTTGTTCCCTACCTTCCTCAGAGAGTGGGATTCAATGTTATGTGTTGCTATGACCACAAAAGTGGTGAAAATAGTCATTCTTCTTGCCTTCCTGTGTTGCAGCTATGATGGTTTGAAGGTGGACGTAGTCTACTGCGCATCCTCCAAACTGTTAATAACATGCAGTAGAGCTGATGGACTGACTGTGGGTTTGGGAAGCCCTAGGGCATAACCTGCTTTTAATGAGAAAGCATCAGTGGAAGAGTCATTAATTTGTTCGTATCAAGAGGCTCTGCTACATCTGTTAACAGCAGCAGCATTGTGCGTGTGGTTCCCCTGCGCAAGGACTGGAAGTTGATGTAGGCTTGTCATGGCTGTGCTTTTAGAGAGACTGTAATGGAAAAGGGAACAGATGTTGTGACTAATTGTCTTTTTTTGCTCATTTAAGCTTCACATCTCAAATGTCAAAGTATTAAAATCTCAGTCCAGAAAGTTACAGTAACAGAACTGAGTTTGTGAGCAAAATTTTTGCCTTGGCTACTGCTACGTGTATTCATGTATTTCTCTGTAACTGATTTTTTTTTTTTTTAATGGGACTTGAATTCTTCTTTTTATCTCTGTGAAAAGAACATCCAAATACAATGTGCCTTTGAATTAACAGGCAACATCATGTTCCCTCAAAGCATGTAAGTAGATTGCGACATACCGAAATCTTCTATTTACATGAAAATCTCTTTCCCTAAAGATTCCCTCTGCACTCTATCCATGCAGCTCATCAAACAGTATCAGAGACTGTTTACTGAGTTGCTGGGTCCTTTCTGCGGTTGGCTGTAGAGATCTTTTTGCAGTTTGTCCCTGAGACGTGGGAGGGGTGGTAGTAACCCAAATCTCCTGTACCACTGCCCCATTTTCTCCATCACTGTTAGCAAAGGAAACATGCTAACAATAGGCAGCTGAATGATGCCTTTCTGGGGAGAACTTTCTTCTGGTTGCATGTGTTGTAAAAAGTTATGCTAACAAGTTTGAAATTTCTAGGATTGTAATGCAAGAAAAACCTGTTTATGGATACATGAGGAGGGGACATGAAACATGCAAGGTGAATTCTGTAAGAAGCCACTGAAACTTTGGAATTGGGGATCACTGTGGAGTCCATGAGTTCTCCCCTCCTGACCAGATAGCAGTTGAAAAATGATTTTTATTTACTTGCTCTTTATTTCTGAGGTTATGTGTGTTTTTCTGCTCTCTTCAGCCCCCCACTCCCCACTGAAG
This sequence comes from Loriculus beryllinus, assembly GCA_039877255.1. Lineage (NCBI taxonomy): Eukaryota > Metazoa > Chordata > Aves > Psittaciformes > Psittacidae > Loriculus > Loriculus beryllinus. The sequence continues at coordinate 9,574 of JBCJKH010013310.1, read as the reverse complement.
CTGCTCATAAGGTTGCCACATATGAGTTATCCTTGTGTTCAGCATTGCTAGCTGCAAAGGGCATTGATGTGTTTCACTGCAAACTATTAGTGTGGCCTAATTAGCCACAACATAACAAAGTGACGTTTTGACACACTGGGAAGCAAGTACTTGTTTTGTGTGGTAAGAAATGTTTATGATAGAAAAAACTCTTTTTGCTTGGTCTGCATGCTCAGAAGTAAATCTAGTCATTAGTTTTAATGGGGGCTTACTTAATGGCAGACTTTCTTCTGCCATTCATTCCTCTTCCACTCCTTGGTACTATAAAGAAAGAGGCTACATGACATTCACTTTTCCCCAGATCTGCTGATGTTGTCTGTGCCTCAATGCCATCCCCCCCCCCCCTTCAGCCTGGTGGTGCTACCTCCCTGTCTCCTGCCTGCAGCCAAGAGCTATCAACTAACTTAACTAAGCATGCACAAAATGGAAAATGTTAGCATTTATTTTAATAAATGCATTTGAATAAGTACTATTGGTAGCACTGGTATATATATGTGTATATATATATATATGTATTTTCTTTTTTTTTCTTATAAGGGTCTGTGATACTGCAGAATCCCCTGGGGTTGTTAATACAGTTTAAAACCAAAACTGAGCTGAGTAATAATATTTAAAATAATCCAAACACTGCTATTTCACATGTGAAGTTGCCTCTGGCTTTTTTCCAGTATAATTCTACCTGGCTATTAAATCTGCTGTAACTGATGCGGTCCTTATTTTTCAAGGATGCATTAAGGGAACTGTGATTGAAAGATGACATAAAAATTATGTGGTGTTACTGCTGAGATAGCTCTGATTATAGTTGCCTTTTACATCTTCTGTAAATTCCTGTTTGCTGTGTTATTTCCCTGCAAGGGTTTATGAGTATTAAATTAATTTGGCAGCAGGAGGTTCTAAAAAACAGAACATATTTGCATGCCAAGGAAAACTGTAAACACAACCTTATCTGAACTTCATCTCCCGCTCAGAAGCCTTGTTCCTGCAGTAGGTGAGTAGCTCAAGGAAAGGACCTAATTCAGGATGAAGATGTGGTACTGTTGACTGATTACAAGAGGAGGCAAGAAATAATTTTGCTTTAGTTAACGTTATTTTTCCTTCTTTGTTTTCCCTGAAAATCTAGGGTTTATCCATAGGGTGTTGCATTTTATCTACCTATGTGTTTGTAAGCATGCAAGCACCTCGTTTATTAGCTGCTTCTGTGGGGTCTGTCTTTTCTCTGATGGTTAGGACATGGAGCAGCAGCAGCAGGATTTTGGTTTGTTTAAGATGCAGGCTGTGGAGGTCACTCAGGTGTTTATAAGTGGTTTTCTGGGTACCTCCAGGACTGTTGCAGCCTGTTTCAGAAGGGCAGCAACAGGTAACAGTTGAAGGTTGGAAATGTGTAATTGAAAAATAAAGCAAATGCAGCATCTGGTTTGCTTTCTGCTGCAGCACAAGACTTCACCTCTACCTTGCTAAATAGCTCTTAAGAGAGATGATCATTAAAAGCTGGCAGTGACTCAACCGGAGTACATCTGTGCAGTGTGGAATAAAATCTTTGAGTGTGGAACACTTGGATCAGCTGACTGCCCAGTTCGTGGCTTTAAAGAAAGAAATAAAATAAAAGGGAAATCTATAGCAAAAAAAAAGAAAAAAAAAAAAAAAAGAAAAAAGAGATAAACTCCATTTTCAGCACAAAGCTGTTGAAGACCACTGCAGCAATTCCTTTAGTGAGTGACCAAGAGGGAGCAGTGACTGCATCCCCAGTGCTGCCCCCTGCCATGGCTCTGGTTCATCCTCACACCCCTGGAACCCAGCTCAGGAATTGCAGAATTGTAATTCTTTCTTTCCCATTGCTGGTGTATATAGCAGTATATCCTGCCACAGAAAGCCCTTCCTGGAGCTGGATGCCATGAAAGGGAGCTCAGGCTGGAGGAGGAAGACAGAGCTCCAACAACTGACAAACAAGTACAGCAAACAGAACACTTTTAATGAGATATAGGACATAGAAACAGAATTATTAACTAGTCTATATTTGAATAACATGCATTTTGTTGCCTTTGCACATTTTATTTAGCCGTAATTCTTCTTACATTTCGGAAACTGATGTGTTGACTGTGACTATCAATTTTTATGTTGCTGGGTCCAGCATCTGTACTTAAAACAATTCAATGAATTATTTTTTTGAATGAGGTGTTATTGTTTGATGAAGAATATGATCTTTTTCCTGCTCATAATGCCAGAACTTGGGTATTTGGGATCAGCAATGTTTGCTTTTAAATGTCAAACCTGCCAGCTTTTGAATTTTGTGCCTACAGGAACAAGAATGTTCTTGGTGTTAAAGGCTTTGTAGAGCAATGGTTAAAATGGTTGTGAATTGTAGGGGTAGACACCAAAGTCACACCTCAGGGTTCTTCTGGCCTGTCGGAGCTAATTGGCAAGTGCAAATGGAAAACAGTGACTGCTCGCAGACCTATCCATTATAATCCTTGCAGTGATCTCTTGCTAGGGTCTATCCTGTGTCATTGCCTTTCTCCTATTGTTCATGTTCAGTGATAAAACAGAGGAAAAAAAAGAAAAGGCAGTAAATGGCTGAACAGAACACAGTGGAATACAAATTTTCTGTGTACACATTCACTAAATATTTAAATTAAAAAAAATCATCTTTTTAGATACTGCAGATTCTTCCTGTAAGCAATACTTGTCCCAGTCATCTAATTGAAGAGTATTAAATACAGTCCAATTAGTTGCTGTTCTTTTGCATAACAATCTGAAGGAGCTAACATGTCTGCAACTATTTTTTCCAGCAGAAATAAACCTAAATTTTGTGGATATTGAAAGTTATGCACTTGATGCGTGCAATGAGGCAGAATGCTATTTTTTTAGGTACTTAGTGATTTAGAAGTTGGAAACAAGAAATAACGGATGAACAGTACTGTGTTTGAATAAATATTTTTCCATTTCTCTCACTGATTTTTGACCTACTGCAAAATTTCTTATTACAAAAATTGGGTCATCAATTATATTAAAGAAAAAAGTAATCTCATTACATGTCCTGTCTTAAAAATAGAGATTTGTGGAAATGTAGAAGCTTGGAAATAATGGCTTTAATTTTCACCCTGGCTTTAATGATTCACAAAAGACTTGCTTTTTGTCACCATAAGGCAGATCATGCCCTTTGCTTTAGAGGGCAGCCAACTGTGGCCTCTATTTAAAGTTAGGAGTTGTTGGCATGAAACAGCTCTTTCAAGGTGATGCCTGCTTTGCACAGATGTGTTACTGGTTTCTTCTTTATCTTGTTAGTGAGGAAAGATGCAGCTGCCTGGGTTGGTGAGAGGCATGATCATGGGTTCTGCAGTTTATGTTGGGGTCTTTGGATCCTGGGAAGTAATTTGAAAAGATGGTGGTTCATCCAAATCATTGGCTTTAGCAATGCACGTGAGAAAGGCTTGTGGGCGTGCAAGGAGTGATACAGTATGTGGCTCAAGTGTGCCAATCAGCCAATGATTCTCCGTGAACTCAGCCCCATCAATGAACCCCGTACTCATTGATATGAGAGGTAGACCATAGTTTGCCTGCCATCAAGAGTAGAAGACATATTTGAGGACATGTCTCAATGCAATGAAGCCGTAAATGTCACACAGGCTATAATGCTGATCAACAGGATGCTCTTATGAAGAGCTCTATATGTATTTTGGAATTGATTTCAGGAGGTCTGTCCCTGTGCAGACATGGTCTCCTTCATTTTCTCTTTCACTCTTAAGGACACATGTGTTCATTTGAGGCTCCCTAGGACTCTGAAAGCTCTAACATGCATTAAAAATGCACACTTTCTAGCTTCCTTTTTCATCACCTTGTCAGCTGCTATTGAGCTGCCATGGGGAAGGGGAGCGATAGTTTTTTTGCATGTCAAGCAGTCAGCTAAAAATGCCTCAGCTCTACAGGGGGTGCTCTGAATGAAGGCTTTGCAGTGCAGTGCTAATCTCTTTGGGAAGAAAGATTGAATGCTTTTCAGCTGGGAGGGAAAATTATAAATACAGATATCAGAGCAAACACATTTTTGATGACAGAGGCTTTAAGACCCCTGAGAGGCAAGAGATCCAAGTCATGATAGGTGCACCTCATCTCTAAAATTAATTGAAGGGCAAATGAGAGGGCAAGCTAATGTCTTTGGAGTTGTTGGTGTGACATGTTGTTGCTGAATTCCTGGGAGATGCTTCCAAAAAGCCAAAAGGATTAGATCGAGGGAGACAGAAACGATAAGAATGATCAGATGGCTGAGAAGCCTGGTGGAAGGGGTAATTGCTCACTATAATTGAGGAGGAAGATAGAAAGAACTTGACACAAATGCTTGACTTAGAACAGTGGGAGGAATTATAAAGAGTCTTCAGGAAAAGTAATTAAAAACGAAAAAAATTCTGTCTCTTCTGTAGCTAGAAAAAGTCATTTAGATGTTTAGCTGGTCCTAAGACCACCGTCTCTCCAGTCATATGTGAGAATTTGGCATGGGTTGCTATGGCTGCTTGATCTTTGGCTGAAGAGCAAGGTGGTGCATCAGTTTATGGCAGACTGTATCAAATACATACATGTAAACTACTAAATTATTCTTTATACCCTAACACTTAATGGACCAAAATTGTAGAATTTGGTAGTTCTGAAGTTTTAAAAACTTACAAGAAAGATAAGGAGAGAAGGTTCTGGAAGAGATGTGCAGGGGAATAAAACCTCTTGTTGATATTTTCAAGCATGAAACGGCCCCATAAAAGTAGCACATGCTAAATCAAAGACTAGACCCTGACATACTTGCTTATGTTGAGTAAGCACTTTGGTCCTGTTGATTTTAGTGTACTGATGCATGCTTACGGCATTTTACTCCTTCAGGTACTTAAAATCTGTGATTTTGGTGAATCATTGGGAAATAATCCTGCTTAATGTGAGGAGAGATACCAGAAAACAGCATTACATAAATTCAGGTGGTCTTGAAGTATTGGATTTCTGTCCTTTACCAGTGACTTCAGTGTTGCTTACAATGGTAATGAGGTTTAAGCATTCATTTTCAGTTAGCCCGAATTTATCATTGACTCCTTGATTAAAAAAAATGGATGTTAGTTCAGAAGCTTGAAAGTAACAGTTTCATGCCAGCTGTCCAAATGTTGTAAAAGCCCTCTGACTGGCATGGACTGTGTGACAGGCAGGAAAATTTAATGATTTTCCTTATGACCAGGACCAGGACACAGACCTGATCTGAAATAAGGGCTGCGAGTAAAGGATTTTTAGAAAGCATACAAGGCAATTGAAAAACAAAGATGAGTGATGATTTGTACAACTTCCCTTGTGCAAATATGATTTAGTTGCATAGAGAGATGCGCCAAGGTGGGAAATGATGCTGTCCTTCCCTTTCAAGTCAGAAGCTGAACTAACAAGAGACTCCTGTGAGCTGCCTGCAGCATGTCACAGGGCAAATGTGATGCCCCATGGGGATGGGAAGTTTTTTCCTGAAATTAAAAACATGTCATCAGAAAAACTAATAAAATGTCCATTCGGTGTCATATAAGTTAGCACAGGCACTTTCTTCAGCATGCCTGTGGGTTTTGAAGTCTTAATTTATGTTACAAGTCCCAAATAGCAAAGATCAGCTAATAGGAAAGAATGAAAAGATGTTTTCATTAGCAGCATCATTTAACAACCTCATTTACAAGGTACTTTGAGGTGGTCCAGTGGGGTAGTCCATGTGCATGTACACAACGACAGGCAGCTCGAGCTGCCTCCCAAAACTCAGCAAGACTCTTATACAACTGTCCCCTGCCCAAAACATACACAGTCCCTCCCAATAACTGTGTTTTATTTACATGTTGTCAAGAAATTGAAAACAAATCCAAGTGTTGTTGAGAGACTCTGATAATTGTAGATTACTAAATATTTTAAATGTGCATTTAGCTATGCTCTGTGTCAGAGCTATTTCTTTTCGTTTAGCTGGTGTTGCACTGTAACTCTGGAGGACTCTGATCATGTCATGGTTTGTGTGTGAAGAGTTTCTAGTCTCAGGGGGACTCTTTGAAGGCAATATTTCTTATTAAGGGGGAGATTGAAAGTCTTTTTTGGATACTGCACATTGAACACTCAAAGTGTAATGCACGTTACACTCACCAGTCTAAGACTGCATAATTTTCTAAAACCAAAATGGTAGTTTCTTTGCTGCTTGTGTACTTGGGTGTTTCCTAATTTTATTCACTTTCTGAATTTTCAGTTCAGCATTTGCGAGTTTTACAACCTCTAGAAGTCTTCTACAGAACACGGACACAGCGTTTAATCACTGTAACACTCACATTCCTGTTTTCCCATCTAAAAGTGACAAATCCTGTCACTGAGGCGTTACTTGGGAGGATAGATGCTTTCCTTGGTACCAGCAGCTTTTCCCCTAAATGAAGCCAATATGAAGATCTTCCAGTGCTTATTATCTGTTTCTGGGAAGGTCTAGCTTGAAGGTAGATCACTAGATATTTTCCTTCTGCAATGTAAGAACTTGCTGCTTCTGAACTCTGTCTTAGCTGTCTCCTTCTGACTGATAGCACATCTTCCTTTCTGTAGGTTTGGACCCCAATGGGCTGCACTCGTATTTCTGTGTGCTGAGGAGTGGAGATGGTACCAGAGCACCCAGACTTTGCTGCTGTCTCTTCCAGCTCTAAACAGAGAGTTTCCTAAACAGTTTTCCAGCAGCAATAAATGAGAATGTCAGTGAAATGTGCCCTGCATCCAGCATATGTGTATGTATATATGTATATATACATGCATCTATATGCAGAATAAAGACAAAGACCTTGTATGTATGCATATGTGTCTTTATATATGCCTATATATACACAGAGATGAAACAGAACTCATCCTAGAAAATAACTTGTGTTTCCTTTTGGCAGAGATTCTGTTCCCTCTTTTTCTCTGTTCAGTCTTTCTTCCACAGTAGCCGCCATGCCGTAAGTGCTTTCAAAGATGAGTGCTGCATTTTGGGCTGGATTGGAGGCTAATGAGAGACTTGTGTAGGACTCCTTCTGGAAGTGAAAATCAAAGGAATATGCAGCTTTTTATTTCCCTGGGAAAGAATTTATTCTTTGTGTTGTTCAGAAGACAAAGGCGGATCAGCAGGTTAAATGTGATGATGGCATTTGAGACCATAGCTTGAGTTTGGGTGCTTATTTTCCATTTCTTTTTTTTTTTTTAAATGTTATAATGGAAGCACTGCCTGTCTTCAGTGCTGGTGCAGAGAGGGGGTTGTGGCTGCACCTGCACCTGCTCACTTCTCCTGAGGATAAAGCACAAGACTAACGGGAAGCTGTGCCACCCACTTTTCGGAGTTCCAGCACACACTTCTCAGAAAGTCTGTAGAGCTTAATAACTTATTGCATGTTTTTACAGATCTCACCTGCATTTCCTCTGCTGCAGCAGAATGAACAATCTGGTGCTCAACCCTCAAGCTATCAGGACTTCAGGCACCTAACATTAGCCACATCCCAAATTGCCTCCCCAGGACCCCCTATCCTGGAGGGGAGACAACACTTGGAGTAAGGAGCTGCTGCAGCTGTCCTGGCATGCCTCAGTGTGCACAGGGCACACATGCCTTCTATTGGACCTTTGGATTTAATTCCTGTATGGCAGCAAGGCCAGGGTTGCATTACAAGCATTTAAAATTGTGAAAAAAATTGTCACATGCATATGTATTTTTAAATGGGCATTGAGTTCTCTTTTCAGGGTGAAAACGTTTCAGTGCTGTGCTTGACACAATCTGGCCTGGGAACCCCAACTGGCATTTGCAGTTAAAGCATCCTCAGCTGACAGCAGGAGACCATTTGCATGTTTTGCTCTCATTCCTTGCATCTTCGTGTCTGGAAAGTAGATGACTTTCTGGGAATTGGTAAGTGGCACTAAGAGCAGAACAAAAAGACTGGGGGCAGTCGTTCTCGTCAGGAGAACGTTAATAAATGATGTGACAGGATGGAGTAGTATGAGCATAACTCTCTTTTGATCTTCACTGCTGACTTACAAATCGTGTGAATTTAAACAAATTTGATTATACCTCAGTCTATTAGTGATACATGCTGTCGTTACAAGTCTTTTGCATTTCTGTTTATAAAGCCCTATTTAACATACAACAGTCAAACTGTCATCAGTCAGCCAGAGATTTATTGTTCAAACCACAGTTCATCACGTATCTTATTTCTTACTAGACAGTTCTAGGTTTGTATATGAATCTTCACTGTTCACTAATGAGAGTTGTGGGGATTTACAGAGAGTGAGATCTACTTCACCTTGGCATTGATGAAATGTCAGTAGCAATAAATGCAGCACTTGCTTTGCAGTGCTTTGCAGAGGTAGTTTTCTTAATGAGTTAAGATAAAAAGGTAATAAACAAGCTATCACAATTTTCTTTGATACATGAATTAACTTGTTATTTAAGATTGCTTCTGTACATTATTATCGATGGGGATTTCTGTTCTGAAGCACCCACAAGAATTTTAATGCAACCCAATACCTAGCTATCTCTTCCTACACAGTGAAGCATCTGTTTCTTAAATATAGTCTTCCATTTGAATTCTATCAGTATCTAGTGTAACTACAGGTAGCCCCTTATTTGATATATAATCTACGGTCTGTTGTCTATGGTACTTGAATCATGTAGTAAATTTTGAAAACAATTAAGTATTGCCATAGCTGTTAGACTATGTTGATCTTTTGTGCTTGACTTTGGAGAGACTTTGTTGCATTGTCTGTGGCTCTCATCCAAACCCTTACAACAGATGATTTCATATGTAATTTTGTGAGGGATTTTTCAACAATACAGGCACAGCAGGCTAATCTGATGGTGAAATGATAAGAGTCCTCAGAATGAAAATAATAATAAAAAGAAAAAAACAAAAAAAAATCCAGTACTCTAAAGAAGTTATTGTAAAGAGAAAGGGCAGATTCTTCACTGTAAATGTAGGAGCTGGTAGAAAATTAAGAATACAGTGGATAATATGCCAATTGTTAATGTTAAACAAGACTTTAACTACCTGGCAGTCTGTGCTGCTTGCTGCTCACTGCCTGGGGATGCTAGATGCTGAAGAAGATGCTGAGGAGCGTGACTGGGAGCAGATCCCTGCCAGGCCAAGAACCTGGGAAGAAGATTACCAGAAGATTACAATTTGATCAGAAATTAACTTTCGGGGTAGCCACAGGGGAGTGTAAATTTAAAAGTTAGGTGTGTGCCTCATTGAAATTCATTTGACAAAGGGAGAAAAGGAATAGTTTCATTCAGGGTGGACAGGAAAGACGATTCGAGTGCATCTGAACTCACATTAGTTTGTGGGTGTATATTAATTTCTACAGTTCATGCTGCAGCTTATCTTATTCATTTTCCCCATTATGTCAAGTGTTGAGTGTGATTCCCTGCCTGTCAGATGCTGGGCAGTGATGTGGGAAGCGAATGCTCCATGTCTTAGTCCAGGCGGGTGCTATAGGCTTTTGCCGGCCGATAGAGCAGACTGCGAGCCATGGCAGCCCGTTTTTGGAGGCGGGGTTTTGC